>JAJGRW010003535.1:0-42353 GCA_025461045.1 Carex parvula | reverse complement strand
TTTTAATGCCATGTGGGGCTAAAATAAGAGCTTCCCTCAAAAGTTGTACCCTAAAATTTGGGCAAGATACCCTCCCCTAGATTACACTCCAATGAATTAATTAATGCTCCTTTTGACCCGGTAACCCAACAACCCGGTAACAAAATTAAAAAGGTTGCTCCGTATTGTATGTCAATCCTTTTCTTCTTCTTATATATATAGAAAGAGGAGAGTTAAATGTTTTATATTTTGTTCTCCATTGTGTTTTCGTTTTTAAAGACTTTAATAATTCAAATTTAAAACTTAAAAGCCAAATAAAATTATGATGATTTACATCGTTTTATCTATGCACGTGTAAAATTATAAAATTTCAATTTTTTTGATTGTCATTAAAACTTGTAAAAACGTACTAATGTGGATAATTTCTAAACATTGATTTTTAACTTATTGATTCACATAAAAACAAAACCGAAATTTAATATTTTTATGAGTACATAGAGAAAATAATATAGATCACATCTAACGGTTTTATTTTGACATTTATGATTTAAATTTTGAGTTATTAACGTTTAAAAATGAGGTATGGTGGAGGCATAAAAAATAGAGGCATTTGAACCCTCTTATACAAAGCATATATGGAGATATATCTTGTCACGTAAGGGTTTCCTCAGGTGAGAATGTGCTACTTCTAAAAGAGAGTAGGGACCTATTTTTCTTCATCAAACCATTCAATGTGTTTATGGTTCAGTTTTGAAAAGAACAAAAGAACAACATATTTTCTTCTTAAAAACTGTTAAAAACATTTAAACAGTTGAGATGAAAAAAAAAACATGTTTTGCTTTAGAATAAGAAAGCAGATTTGATTTTCGTTCCTCCAAACCATAACAGTAGATTGTAAAAAAAAATTACTAATTGTCTTGCATCAATGTCTTTTTTTTTTTTTACTTCTTTATCCACTATAAGTAATTTTAATAGCAGATTGTGACAGATCTATAAAAAAAAAAAATCAAGAAAGTAGTGTTTGTTTTTCAAGTTTGACATGTAAGGCGTATTAACACCTACCTGCACTCAAAATTAATTACTATAATAAGATTCTACAACGGATGGATTGTTCGTTGTAACAAATATTTTAATCTTACTTTTCTCTAAATATTTTTTAATAGCAAAGCAAATGTTTAGAAGAGAACATGTTTATATAAAGAGTTCATGTCCTAGGTTCTGTGTAGATCGTCATAATTGTTTCAGAAGCATTTTCGTTATTCAACTTCAAAAGAAAACTCAGCTTTTGTTTTTCATACTAATTGTAAAGAGGGTCTTTTCTTAAAATGAAAAAGTGTTGGTGCTCTTTTAATTTTGTCCAGAAGTGGCGAACCTCGACTGCGCCGCACGGCTCTTTATTTTTTATTTTCTTTTTGTCTCTTTGTTGTTGCTGCAGTACCCTCATAACAATACAAAATTAAATTTCTATTCTTTTGTGGCGAATTGACACACAAGTAACAAATTCGTAATCAATTTAGCGAAGTTCAAATTTTATATTCAAACATAATGAATACATAATTTAAAAAAATGGGTAAATTTACTTTTGTAGTAATGCAAGAATATTCAGAAATTAGACGATTACTAATGTTATTATTTTGGGTTATTTTTTTATTCTAAGTAGCATCCTTTCTCGTTACATCAATCACTTAACTAATGAAAATAAAACACAATGTATTAATTAAAGCAAGAAAAATTTAGGTACAAATACGATCATTACAAGTAATAGTCCTTAAATTTGAAAATAATTTGGACAATAAATATGAATAATTTGCAACTAGCTGTTTTATAGTTTTCTTACCGTGCTGTTAGGCATTTGATTTAGATACTTTGCGACATGAACTGTGCAATAAAGTCACTTTAAAATTCACTAAAGGTTATTAAAGTCTTTCATGGCCTTAAAAATTGCTTAAAAAAAATGTCCTATAAGACAATTCATAGTCTATCTGCAAGGTTTCATTATAAAAGCAACAACATTCAAATAATTAAAAGAAAAAAATACATTGTCCCCAAAAATTGCTATTTTGCAAACAGTTAACTTTTGCTCTTACACAAGTTTTGGTTCAGTCACAGTTTTATGCAATGCATCTTTTATTTAATTTTAACTGCTTTTTGTCTAGATTGAAAAATGTTCTACTAATTTTTTAACACATAGTGATTGTTAATCCTCTCATATAAGAGGTGGATTTTGAATAAATGAATGGGTTTAATTGATCTCTCTTTTTTTTTTCAAATTTTCTGAAGTTGTGCGTGATTTTCTCTATAATTTGAAGTAGAACATTATGTGTAAGATAAAATTGACTCTCATCTTTTGCATGAAAATTTTAGGGGCATTTCATGTATACTCTCAAAACTTCAAAATACACACCCCTCCCCTCTAAGTTCATAATATCACGTTTACCCTTCTACACTTCAAAACAGCACAAAATTACCCATTTTATTGTTTTTTCTATTGAACCGCATTTTAAATTTATGAAGTACTCATTTAGCCTTCATTAAAAACAACTAATAGCATGTTCAGAAAAATGCCAGTGTTCTAATTGGTCGGTTTTCGAGGACAATTAGGTCATTTCCTTTACTTTGAGGCTTACACAAGTATATACCTATGTCACTGTATAAACGGCAAAGGTAGATAAATGACCCATTTGTCCTCGAAACCGTCCAATTAGATGACTAACATTTTTCTATAACATGCTACATATTTTTTTTATTTTTTTAATGAAGGGTAAAATAAGTATTCATAAATTAAAATGAATTTTCATAGAAAAAAAAAACATAAAAGTGGGTAAATTGTGAGGTTTTGAAGTTTAGAAGGGTAAATATGATATTATGGGTTTGAGAGGGGCAATACGTAATTTTAAAATTTTTGAGATGTGTATTTGAAGTTCTTCTAAAATTGTATATAATTGATTTTGAAATATGTATTTGACCTCCAACCGCCACCATCTCACATAAGTATTACTCAGCTCTAATGCAACAAGTGTCGATATGTATTTTAAAATTTGTGTGGACTTCACTCAAAAAGAATTTACAAAATTATTGTAACGAAGTCCAAATTTAATTGCTGTCTCATTACATAATCATCAAGTTTTAAAAAAGCAAAATTTTTTGATATAATGACAAATAAAAAGTGATTTTTTGGTTGTTATATTATGGGGACCATGAATTTATTATAGAAACAAAAAAGAGGTTATGGGCTTATGGCGATGTTTGATTAGCACATGAGATTTGAGATGGAGCAGCCTCAACGGTACGGACTTGTTCCACACGTGTGCTATCCCCTGACGAACTTGATTGTCAGACCGCCACAGACGAATTTCATATTTTGATTGTTCCATTAGATTTTTTTTTTCCCCATCCAGTCCAAATTCTAAAGCCATTTTTTTTTTTCCATTACATTTTGTGGGGGGAATTTCATGTGTCCCTTTTCAAAAGTTACAATATTACGTATTCCTCCTCTAAAGTTTGGATAACATATTTACCCTTCAAATAATTGTATAATTGTAATCTAATTGAACAACAAGCGAAGGTGGTGCAGCATACATTATTACCACTTTAGTTTGTCAAAAGATGAATGCATTAATTGTAGAGTTGATTCAGAACCATTTACTTTTCTTACTTAATGTTTTCTTAGATCAGTATGTAGGATACTGGTAGCTAAGCTCTCATGAACCTTTTCATTTAATCTAATTTAAGCCTACGAGTTTCACTAAAAAAGAAAGATATGTCTCATTTTTGCTGAAATGAGTACTGACATTTCAGTTTTATGTGCTGATATGAGTCTGTTTTTTTAGTCTGAAATAGAGATACAGTAAAGCTTGCTTTTCTTATAAGGGTAAAATGGAAATTATAAATTTGGAAGGGTGATGAATTTGAAATTAATGAATAAATTAATGAATTGAGTATATACGTGTCTACAATTTTGAAGGGTAAATATAATATTATAAATTTTTGAGGGGCAATACTTAATATTGAAATTTTTGAGGAGATACGTGAAATTCCCCTCATTTTGTGAGACGTTTCAATTCCGAGCCTTTATTGTTCCCACATGTGCGAAAAGCTAATACATCGCATGCTTTCTCCAGTCTTTTAATACTGGAGCCGTCCATTTATATGGATATAAGACTGTTTTATTTATATGAACTTTCAAAATAGAGTGTACTCATTTAAATAATATAATACTCATAACTGCCTATTGAAGTATTTTACGGCGCATCATTGCAGACTCAAATTTTATGTACAGTTACAGGGAAAAAATTGAGGACCATGTTATTTCAATAGCGGCCGTTCAATTTCATTGAATTCACATATAAAAAACTGTTTTTGTTGAGATTCGCACACGGAAAAATCAGAACGGCTGCTACAGAATAACAGCCGATTTGCTTCCACATTTACAGTAAGACTATTTATTTTATCTTCTATTTTAGTAGCATCCTTGATATTCTTCTAACAGACGGGGACATTTTTTTTTAAAATAGTAGGATCATCTTTTCAAAATGAATGGGAGTAGTTGGCCGTATAAGACAAAGAGTTAATATTAAAAAAACAATAATCCTATATCTAATATTTCTCCAAATAAATTAAATATATACAATTATTTTTTCATATGTGAACTTTAAAAAATTTTACAATATAAAAGTTATAATAGTTATGTTTCTCTGATAAGGTATCCCTTTTATTTCTTACTTACTTTTAAGTTTTAAAGAGTTATCTAAATTCTACATCTTTGTGTTAAAAAATTGTATAAAAACATGGCGAAATTTTACGTGCACGCTTATAAAACTTCAAAAATATATATGATTCTTTTTTCTAAATTTACAAATATCAAACAATTTATCATTTTAAAATACAATATTCTCACATTTACTCTTATATATATAACATAAAAACTATACATACCTTTCCCTCCAGAATTACAATTATAATGTTTGTCGTCTTTAAACATAGAAACACATATATGCGAGTCAAATGAGATTTCAGGTCATCCGAATTCGGATCATTTTCAGATTTTAGGTTGTTTAGGTTTAGATTTGGCTCGTTTAGGTTTAAGATAGATTGCGTTTTATTATGTCTGATTTCATATCGACATGAATTCAGAATCTTGGATCGTGTAAGGTTGGGCTGGATTGAGTTCGAATTAGTTTGACTTTTCAAAATTATCAAGCAGGTTTAATTGGAATCTAATCTGGCCAGATTAAGCTAGTTCTTTAAGCCAAGTCTAGGTTTGCCATCTAACCACTTCTTTTTTCAACCTTCGTGTAGCATTGTTAGATCGATGAGATATAGACTGAGCATAGGATGGGGAATAGTTTTATGTTCTAGAAGGACTAATATGATATATAATTTTGGAAAGAAAATGTGCTAATTTATAATTTATACAGATAAATATAAATTCTTCTGGTGTTTAAAAAGAAAAATATAATATTTGATATTTGAAACATCGGAGGAGGAGATGTGAATTTTTAAAACTTTAGAACTTGCAAGAATAAATATGACAGTTTTGTGTTAATTATATAAAGATCAATACAGTATTTACATTATTAAGAGAAAAATAAAAACATTCTGTCATTCTTTTTTTTTTTGGGGATTGAAAAAAAAAAAACATTATGTCATTCATTTGACGAGAAAAAAGGAAACTTGTTAGGAAATAATGAAATATAAAAAAAATTTATGCAATTTCAAGTATTTTTGACGGACTGCAGAGTTTGGACTCTCCGATCCGCTTTAAACTTTGTTTGCTTCGCTTTAATATTTGTGTACGCTTGAGTAATTAATTTTCGTGCACATAGATTTTGTGATTGTTTGAGTGCACATGAGATTTCTTATTTCATTGGAGGCATGCAAGAAATTATTAAGCACACATAATCACGATCGACGGTATATAGCCAATGAAGCACTGGACATGGTGTCAACATCTCTTGTCATATAATTCTACATCTCAATAGTTGATTTCAAAACAAATTGAAATTGGAAGCAGAATCAAATAACTGGAAGAGACGAAGGATTTCTGTTTCCACGTCTCCGTCGTCGATAGACGATAGGAGACAAATTCCCGGTAATTGGCCTTCAAAACTATAATATTAAAATAATAATATGATTTACATTTTGCAATTTTGTACCTCATTTTGCTAATTTATACATTGGCGCTGATAATTAAACTGAGAGTTGTTATAGTGATTTTCTTATAATGTTTTTCATCGTCATAGTTATTGATTGATTTTTATATCTGAAATATAAACCGGAAATTTGATATAGGGCAAAAGAATCAAACCCAATAGCATTTAATTTAGAGAATAGTTTTTCTTCAAACGTTTTGTCTAATTTATAAAATCAAAGAAAATAACTAATGTACTTTTTAATTAGATCGACAATATATAGTAAATATTGAATTTAATGCTTATTAGTTTCCATACTGATTAAAAAAGGAGAACATTATGATAAAACCCCAATAAATTCTACAAATGTTGACATATATCTTTTCATAGTTTTGTTCTTCAATGGTGATGAACGATAATAAGATAATAAGCTGTAGTTGTTATTGTTTTCACCAACCAGAGCTATATGTCCAGAATCTTTAAATTCCACGGATGCCTCGATCATATGTATTGGTTAGATTATATTCGTCTGTATATCTAGTAAATTTGATATTTTTTTTCACATTTTTACTCCTTTATAGGGGTGTAGCCTGTAGGCATGCATAATGAATAGGGGCTAATTGACTCTTATTTAAATTTTTTTTTTGTATTTATGTATAATTTTCAATATAATTTAAAGTAAAATGTTAATTTTATATGTATTTTAATATTAAAATAAAAATTGAAGGGCCTATTTGCAAATGTTGTATTTCTGGCCTGGTTTTCAGTATTCATGAAAAGAAAGTCAAAACATTACATCGCTCTTCAACTACCTTCTTTTGATAAAAATATCCAATGCTTGCTTAAGTAGTCATGCAGAACAGTACTTCCTTAAATCCGTACTGAATTAACTATTTGAATTTGCAAACTTGCGTGCTACTACAAAATTGGGAGATAGAGATGGTATATATGTTTCATGTCTGCATGCTCTTTCAATATTGTTTCTATAATAAATTAGAGAATATGTAGGAGGAAGAGAACCTCACATTTTTTTGTTTTTGTTTTTTTGCGTGAGAGATACTTAATTGTCTTGATTCTTGAACAGTTAATTAAACTCATTTAAAATAAATATTTATCTAATTAAATCAAAATAAAACTTTTATTCATTATTTATTTTATAATTGGTTGAAAATACATGAAGATACTTACAAAATAATGTAACTCAAATTCCATCTAATTTATATATAACATGAGCTATGTGTGCATTAATTGGAGAAACAAAACAGCTTCAATATATATTTTTAACCAACTAAACCAAGCATGCATTCCCATCCATGCTCCATTATCTAGAGGTAGTTGTTTGACGAATTGACGTGCACTCCAACCTGAAGGCAACCCTTAAATGATCCAATTTATATAAAACCAATCAACAAACCATTCCACACGGGGGATGAATGATGCATGCATAATTTATTATTTCACTCGTGCGGATCCAACTTGCAAATTAACTTCTCCACCTCCACACGAGTGGATCCATAATTTATGTCAGGGTGGAGTAGGAATCATATTCAAATAGTTTATCATATCAGATCTATTAACTAATCAAATATTAGATAAAAAAAACTAAAAAATTGCATTTTACATAATAAAAAATAGTCTCTTTACATAATATAAAACAACAAAATAGTATCTTTTTTACATATTAAAAACAAATGGAGGGGCAATAATTTTCAGAGAGAACAAATTAATTCAAGCTTATTAAATCAAAATTACCTTTTAAAAATCCATAAAAAAAATTGCCCCAATATACACTGAATCTACCCCTACCCCTGCACTTCATGACAATTAAGAAGCATTACATCCAATGAAATATTACACGGGTGAGGCACTCCACAAACTAAGGACGCAATAAATGAACTGTTTTGCCTGGTACAAAAAAAAAGAAAAAGAAAAATAGTATGAGAATAATGATATTTGAGTTATGTAGTGTGAGAATAATATAAGAAAAATGTTAATTCAAATCACATGCGGAGAGTGTTACTGTTATGTTGTTTGAAATAGTGAAATTTGTTGTATGGATTAAGTAATAAAATATAGTTGTAACCCAGCTTTGTTACAAAATGTTGGGTTAACATTCTATTCAATACAAAAAACAGAGCTTAGTTGATGTTAAAGAGAGCCAGATGTAACTAAGAATTTAATAATTTTTCACATAACTACTAAAAAAAATACCTTTTCGTATAATAATACGTTAAATTTAAATTTTTTTCATATAACTATTAAAAAATACTTATTTTATTGTTGAGTATGGCTAAAATGCCCCCATTGTTTTAATGTCCCAATGCATCTCATTCTTATATTTGTTTTCAAAGTCTAAGCAGTGGTTTTGAACAACTCAACATGGTCTTCATATTAAATATAATTAAAAACTAAATTTTATTTTATTTTTGGAACTATTTTACTATTTTTTAAATAGATAAAAGATCATAAAAAATCACTGTTTTGATTGGTCCAGAATGTTATGAAAAAAATAAATTTTGTACCTATTTAAAGATAGATAGTAAAAATAGTATATAAATTTGGTCACCAATCACATTTTAATATAGAGATCTAGTTCGAGCTATTCAGATTAATTGTTTTAAATTTAAAAATAGATAAAAAAATGTTAAACATAATTAGAGCAAAAAGAAATAATAAAATATTTTAACTCTATTTTTTTCTTTGTACTATTCAATTTTATAGCGAAGGACCGCGAATTCTCAGTAAATACCCGCCGCCCCAAAAAAAAATTTAGTTGCTCATGCCCCCACTATTTAAAACAATGCAATCGTGCATGTGTACAAGCTCAATCTGGGTCATGTACAGTACTGTTAATCCGTTGGCTCTTCCTATTTTGTGCCATTTAACGAATTGCTCCGTTTTTGTCAGAACTGTTGCACAATTAATGTGGTGACAAAGGCGAAACTAAAAAATTAAGATAGGGAGACTAGATGAACATAAGTCCTGTAATTTCATTTTATGAAGATGATTAATAGTATCATTTTTTCTAAAAATTAAAAAAATTGAAAAAAATTGGAAAAAAAAAATAGAAAATTTTCAATTAATAGAGATGGTCATCAAGATACCGTTAATTTGTCAGTTACAATGGGATTGGTTTTTGCCAAAGGATTTTAATTCAAACTCGGTTCTAAATCATCTGTAATGTGTCGAGTTTCATGTTATTATATTTATAACTTAATAAATTTAAATGGTCTCGTGAATCTAAATCGCCCGCATGAATTTTGACGTAGATCAGATGATTTAGATTTGAATTTAAATAAAGAATTTATCCAAAATCCTTTGAACTAAAACCCCATTATTTACAATGTTATCTTATATGGTTCAAATAAGGTACTTGAAACATTTTCTCACGAGAGAATCTTAAGTCAAACCAAAAAATGCTTAGTCACTCCTATATTTAAATTTTTTAAATATGTCTATTGAGATTTAATTGAATTTTTTTCTAAAAATATTTTAATAGTTCAACTTTTCTCTTAATATTAATTATATGTTTATAATTTAGTAGTAAAATTTTAATTCATAATTGGAAATTTTTTGAGTTTAACTCTTATCATGCATGAGGCATTTTAAATTTCAACCTTCAATTATTCGCTCCTGTATTTGATTTTCACCATGCACCCGTAACGGATTAATGCGTTCGTTTCCTCACGCTGGGGTCACATAAATGAATCTCAAAGAATCGAGATCAAGTGAGTGCGGACCCTTTTCTTTTTTAGAAATTAAGCAGAATATTTCTTTTTCTTTTTTAAACAGAGATGAGATTAAGACTTGAAATTTCTCGGACGAAATCTTTCTTGAAATACTGCAGTGTCAAATTCGAAAATTGTTGGGCCATCCATCTAAAATGTCTATCTAAAAAAACAGTCGGTCCAAATTGTTCTTCATAAAAATGTACGTGGAAATCAAATTTTATATTTTTGAAATTTTTTAATTATGTTTTAGATAGATACAAGTAGGGCTGTACAAAATCACTCAAACTCGTAACTCGCTCGCTAACTGCTCGCTTTAACTCACTCATTTACAGCTCGAGTCAGTTCCAACTCGAGTTGGCTGACTCGTTTAATAAATTAGCTGAGTTTGAGCATTCTCCAACTCACTCATTAACAACTCGAGTTACACAATATTCGTCATAATAAATCCCATGTCCTTCTAAATGACTCCCAAGTTCTTGTTTGGATTATTTGTTTTGTTAGTTATCTTATTAATTATGTTTGAATTATTTGTGTTTACATAAACTCTTACTGGTATATAACTATAATTAAGAAATTTGAATGGTCAAACTGTAGGAATTTCATGACTGTTAGATGGGTGAAAAACAAAAATTTCTTCTCTTTTAATTGTCCAAAACAGAACGTTTTTTTTTTATGCTAAATTGAGTAAAAAAATAAATTGAGCAAATTGAAAGTTAGCATAAAAAAGACGTTATAAAGATTGAGCAATTTGAAAGTGGAATGTGGTCGATCCAAACTGCTTAAATGAAAGAGTCAAAATTGTTGTCTAACTATTTAATTTTCAGATCAATACGCTAAAATTAGTATGACAGATATTTGACAGTGGCATAAGTTTGGACTTTGGAGCCAAGATAACATTAAAATTTATTTGACAGTAGAGACAAGTTGACTGTTAAATATTTTAAAGTGTTTCAACGTAGTTGCCAATAAACATTCCTAATATATAATATCCGATGCATGCATGTATAATTCTATTGTAAGTAGCATCAAAAAAATGATTTAGCCGGAAAGTATTTACGATTGGTTGTTTTCTAATGGTATTTTTTTTTTTGAAGTAATAATTGCACATCTGATTCACAGTCTTTATCTGTACTCGAGGTATATTTATACTTCTCTAGAAAAATATTTATTCTTGATGGTAAAATATAATTATACCTTATTCTTACAAGTATTAATTTTTCTGAAAGCTATAATTTACTTTTCAACAAAGTCTTAATTGAAATTTTCTTGTGATCATTCCTAAAAATAAATGATATCTTTGTATACAAACATCGTATAGGATACATGTATAAATAAATTTTATGATTAAGTATAAACAAGGCGTGCAAAAAAATTTCTCATTTTTTTTATCATAAATAATGTTTTCGGGTGGTGCAAATACTTGAATATTTAGTTTGTTGAAGTTGCAAATAAGGTAAAACGGAGGGGGGAATTTGCAAAAGAGCATATAAAATAAAGGCAAACTACAGCATAGTTGTTTGTTTCCCCCGGAACCCTGAGCTTGTTCTTACAGAGTAGACCAATCTCTCGGGAGACGGTAAATAGTACCTTAATTTACAAGTATTTTGTGCTAATACGAGTCCTCCAAGACATCAGAGAATCAAATACTTTTTTTTTTTTTGTGTGTGTAGTTATAGACATTCTTTTTTCAATACAACAGGTGCACCAAAAATTCATATCACCCAAGGTATTTTATCATTTGAGTTTGAATCTCATTTATTTGTTATATATTAACACAAATTTTAAAGGGTCTGTGTATATTACAGGTTTTAAAGGGTCCCGTTCATTTGTTATATATACTGGCACAAATTTTACTGTCATAAATCGTATTAGTATTCGTATTCGTGTTTTCGGGCTGAGGCTGCCCATGGCCTATTAACAACCAAAATAAAAGAAAAAAGAAATGGAAAAGAAATGGAAGCTTTTGCTTGCTGGAGATACTTTGGTTTGCACAAAATGTTGGTGTGCTTGATGACAACTCTATCAAAGTAAATGCATCCAAGGCATGAATGTTTGAGCTTTCTACATGGGGGTTCCAACTTCCAAGGGGTAAGAACCCAAAATTTCCCTCTTTAAACAATTTCAGTAAATCCAAACTGCTTCTAGTAAAACGTGTGTTGGAAAGCAAAGATCTAGAAAAATAATTATTATACCTTTTATTTAATGTGATGACAGTGTGAAGTACTAAAAACTTGGCTCAGGCTTTCATATTGTAACCCTTGTAGGATAAGAAGGATGAGAAAAAAAGAGGAGTAGCTTTGCACCTTTTCTACTTTGCTACTCTTCTTCACTGGTAAAATATGAAAGACATAAATAAATAAAATTTTCCAATCCTATTTGCATATATTTGTCCTTATAAACGAATAAAAATTTACTTACTGTTACATACCCTAGGAAATGTAATTGTATAGTTGTATCCAGATTGTCAATATGTAGTTCCTAGAAAGTATCACCACATTTAGAACACGGTAATATTATTTATTTATTTTCATTAAAGTTGTTTGGATTCTAGTAGCACTTAAATTTACTTGTATATTAAGTGGATTTGTTAGGGCTTGTTAATTTGTTTTCATGAAAATGCTGCACCTTCTAAATAAAATTAGCAATGATGTTTGTAGGACTCCATTTGTAAATAATTTTATATTTTCAATTGCACATTTAACTCCATATGATATATATATATATATATATATATATAGAGAGAGAGAGAGAGAGAGAGAGAGAGAGAGGAGGGTTCCAATGCCTCCACCATGCCTCCATTTTTAAAACTTTAATAACTCAAAATTTAAAACTTAAAAGTCAAAATAAAACTGTTGGATATGATCTACATCATTATATCTATACACGTGTAAAAAATTATGACATTTCGATTTTGTTTTGGTTGTCATCAAGAGCTTGTAAAAAATGTACTAATGTGAATAATTTCTAGACATTGATTTTCAACTTATTGATTCACATAAAAACAAAATCAAAATGTGATAATTTTTTATGAGCACATAGATAAAATGAGATAGATCAAATCCAACGTTTTATTTTGACTTTTAAGTTTTAAATTTTGAGTTATTAAAGTTTTAAAAATGGAGGCATGGTGGAGGCATGAAAAATTGAGGCACTTGGAACCCTCCTCATATATATATATTATATTTGCATTAGTTGTAAATCATTCTCTCAGCATGTCTATTTTTACTTTTTAGCATTACAAAAAAAATAAAAGACATAATTTTCTTCCTTGCGATTAAGTATCTAATTGCTCATGGTGCTTAATTTGACAACAATATAATCATTCGACAGCGACAATCAAAGATTATGTAAAAGGATAATTAAATAATTCGTCAATACCACCTCAATAAATCACAAATTAAAAAATGAGAATAACCAATAAAAAAAATCAAAGTTGTGATATTGAGCCACCTAGCTTAGTAAAGATCTCCGCTTAATCTGTGGTGGTTATTGGAACAAAAACACAAAAAGTAATTTCCATTTCTATTTTTTTGAATAAAAATAACAATAATGTTTTGAGTTAATTTTCTATTTACCCCTATACTCTTATTATATTTAATATATCCCTAGCTATTTTTATTTTTTCTCTATTTACCCATTAAGTAATTGTTGACATTTAAGTATGATTAATATCTTTTTCCATGATATCAGTGTGGAATTTTATGGAATTAATCATGAACAAAAAAAAATAATATCAGAACTCTCAATTATTGTTTAGACCATTTATTTGACATATGTCCCTATCATTTTGAGCACCTCATTTTTGTCGAAAGACGGAACAATGACACTAAGCGTGACAAACTGCCCTCGTACCACTAAAAAAAAGGGAAAAAAAAATATAAGAAACATTGATCGTTTTTATCATTAATTGTGTCATCATTTATATTTACTTCTTTAGCATATTTTCAACAAACATTTATTTTCTATTTTCATCAGTTATATGTCAAAATATTTTCGTTGGCCTTTCAAAAGACAATATATTACAAGAATTTGTGAGTATTCATGAGGATAAAAATGTTTAACAGTGGTGTATCCTCACGGATACTGCTGTCAGTAATAGTAATATTTCGAAAATAACAATTTTGACAGACTTATTTTCAGCAACAATAGTCATTTTTTATTCTCACACATATTCACATATTCTTGTAGACAATTTTTAGTATTGTTATTGTCATATGGTCCTTTCAAATATACATGTTGACGTAACGATGAAAACCTAACTAAATAAAGATCCTGTACAAAGATTTTGAGTTCCATGATTATTTTTGTTAGCCCGTGGAGAGATGACTCCAAATAGAAGAGATAATTCAGGAAAGATGTGTCATGGTGAGATTGAACTGTATGGCGCTGAGAGCAATACCACAAAAAGCGGATCATGATAGTAATTGTAATATTTTTTAGCCATTTATTTAAAGAAGGATTAATAATAGCTACGAAAAAAAACAATTTAGTTACCACCCTCAGATATTTGAAATTCTTATCTTATCATCAATTTATTACAAATTCATATGTTACCACGTGCGGATCATAGTAACATGTGAATTTTGTATAATCATAATAAGGTCAGAATTTAAAAGTATTGAAGCAGTAACTAAGAAAAATTCGGTTGCTATCATTAATTCTTCTTTAAATAAATGGCTAAAAAACATTATTATTTATCGTAGTGGTGTGCATCATGATGTGGGTCTCAAATTGATAGTGAAATAGAGGAAACTCATGCACAACACCACCGTACGCACATGGTCAGTTTTCAATTTTGCAGAGATCAATAATAAGGTCAAAATTTTGAAACATTGAGGTGGTAACTAATTTTTTTTTCGATAAATAGCAATTGTAATAATATCTATTTATTTTTAAAAAGTTTGATAAAAAAAAACAATCGGATTCCGTGGAAGTCAGAATTTGGGAACAACTATAAATCTATAATTAGCCAAAATGATGGCTTTGTAGGAATTCTTATCCTCTCCAGCGCTGGAATATTTAGAGGAGCAGAGCACAGTTTTTTTTTTTTTTTTTTTTGTGTATTTTGGTTTATCCTACAAATTAAATTTGATTTGAGCGCAATAGCTGCAAAGATTAATTTATGGTAAGAAATGAATGGACAGGCAACTTCTTGGAAATCTTACAATACATGAAATGAAATGGGAGAACATCTCTGTTGAAGCCCACTGGGCCTATAATAATATGACTTTCATATTTCCAAAACAATGTCCATTTACACAATGAATGAAGTTGCAAGCATCAGAAATTACTGAATAAAAAAAGTGTTGTATGAGTTTCATACAGCAATAAGCCGACATTAATCTAATGTTGATAATGTATGCACTGATTTGCAGACGATGCAATCATGCAAACAAGTAATTATCCAGATCAATCCATATAAGAAGACCGCTATATGTTTTTTTCTGTGGTCAACATGCTCTCAGATTGAATAATCCATTTCTTAAGAAATTGAATGATATCATTTGAATTTGGGATTTAAAATTGTTATGCAAAAGAAAGGAAACAGAAGTGAACAGTATCCTAATTCGTCTACCTTCAATTCATTGATTTTAAAAAAATATGCTCCGAAAAGTCTATGGTTGTTTTTAATATAAATTGGGGTTAAGTCTTCCAGCTTATATATCCACTATAAATTTTCTAACCGAATTTCGAACTTGTGACCGTAATCTCTCATTTGTTCGCTTAATCGTTTTCAATACTTCATTACCAGTTTCAATGTGACCTGCTTGTATTGTTGTAAGATGCTTTTCAAGATATAAGTGAATAAGTTCATTTGCTATCATCTCTTCACAGACACATTTTGCTAAATTATTATCTAAGAAGAAGTGGTTTACATGAATTGCTCTATTCATGGAGAAAAAAGAAAAAAGATTCTCCGTTATTCTTAGTAAATGAAACTTTGAAAAAAGTTAAGAAATGGTCCTCCTAAAAATGAGATTTCAAAATCTGAACCAACATCTGGCCTCTGTTACTTCTGAAACTTCAACTGTCTCCCGCACACGATCAACAGCATTTTTATATCCATCACAAGGATGAGGCGCCGCTGCTATCGGCTTGATACAACGACATAATTGATGAAAGAATTTAATCACGTAATCATCCGAAACCCCAGTACCTTTGGGTATAATTCCTCTTTTTTGTAACAATTTGACATCATTTTCCGATCCCAAAATACTTGCCATACTTTCTACAAATGCCGTGAAGCAAAACCCGCGCTTCTTGTACCGTGCCTCGAAAGTAACAAGACTCTCAAAAACCGAAAACTGGTAGTTCTTGATATCTATGGTTGGTACCTTTACAACACAACTTTTCCTACATGATGAATTTTTTATCTCAACATCAAGAGAGCTCCCTGATTTCTTTCTAAATTTCATCCTGGTACGGTGAATAATCTTCTGCACGAAGCATACAAAGATCAGACAATGTCTGACTGTCAAACCGATTGTCTATCTTGTATTTATCCTTCGGCACTCGAGACCAGTGGAAAACATCTAAGAGGTGAAGGAAATTCTCTGGCGGGTCTGATTTTTCTTTGTTCATCCTCGGACGCACACATTTGAAGCCGGATAGTGCAAGGTCTTTGATTGAACAACCGATAAAACCTCTAAGAGCGGGACAAACATGCAGCAGCTCTTGAAGAACAGAAAATGGTACCTGATTCTCCATCTGTAAAAGATCACATATCAGAGATTCCTGGTGCATTTCTAAATCTGACACTAGGTTCTTTATGTTGTTAATCAACCGGTACATGAGAATACCTTCTCCTAGTCTTTGAATTTTGCTTGTGAACAATTCTACCATATCATATAAAGGCTGATTTTTCAAGCTTAAAGCATTTGAGAGCGAAGATTATGAAGCACCCATCAAGCAACATCATTTGAAGAAACGCTTTGGTATCCATCGGATATGAATCTTCTTCACATTGTTCCTCGTAGCAGCCGCGCAATTCCTTTTCCCTCCTTACCATATTTCTAAAGAACATCGCCGTCTCGAATTGGAAGGCATAGGTCATCACGTCGAGAACTTGCCACTTGTAATTGTTGCCAAAAAACAGTTTCTCCTTGTGGTGGTATGGCCCGATAGTCACGACCTTTGCTCTGTGTTGTCGGATCTCCATTATGGCCGGGAACAAAAAAATTGTCGTATGACCCGAAGGTTTGTCACAGATAGGAGCATCTGCTGTACTGTTCTCTTCTGTTGTCGATTCATTATCCATCAGTTGAGATAAAGTGTTGATTTCTTTCTCTTCTGTGATTCTTCCGTCGTCAATGCAGCCATCGACCCTTCGTCTACTAATATCTTGTAAAGATCTCGGAAAAAATAGCAAGATTTATGAAAAATATATGAAGATTTTCTTTAAGAAAATATAAAAATAAAGTTGTTAAGAAGCTAACCAAGAAGCATAAGGGCACTTGTAAATGCCGCCATTAGAAGAGATTTCAATTGATGAAGAAGAGACTTTTCTCTTCTATATTTGAAGAAGGATTAGTGAAGGAGATATATATGCCGTCATTAGATTATAATAAACCCCTGGAAATAGACACAATTAATTAGCGGTGTAAGTAAGAATATTAGCTCGCTTGGAGCAATAACTATTTTTAGCAATCAAAATAGGCCTAATTATATTTAGTGCGAGATATTCTAGCAAGAGATTTGAAAATCTTAGTGCACTAGGCTAGTTGAATTTAGCATGCATGTTGATTTAGTTGCCATAATACATTGGGTTTTACATTTTTTTTTTTAATCTTTTCTTTTACTAATCTTTTATTTATGTAAGTTCATGTTGTGCAGAAAGCACCGCAACTTGGTTTGAAATTCAGAATAATTCGATGCTAATTCGGATATAAGACGAATATAAATCAGAAGTAATTAAATTATTTTAGTTTAAATACCTTTATTTTTTATATCTTCATTATGTTTCTATTTTAGAACTAAAATAACATCGGATTTTTTGGTTAGGTACGTGGGAAGATACGGATCCGAGTTATGTGGGGTCTACTTATCCTTTATTTGCTAGAATTCATGTAATAGGAGACAATCTAAAACAAATCTATGTTGTAATTGTCTGTAAGTTTTATAAGGCCTAAGGGCGTGATTTAATACAAAAAAAAAAAAAAAACAAAACAAGGGTTTTCCAATTTTTTTTTAATCTTTCTTATTATTTATCTTTTATTTATGTAAGTACATGTTGTGTAGAAAGCACGGCAACTTAGTTCCAAATTCAGAAATAATTCGATGCTAATTCGGATATAATACGAATATAACTCATAACTAATTTAATTCTTATAGTTTAAATTGTGTTTTTTTTTTTTTACATAAAGAAAGGGATTGATGCTGAGATACCTGAGAGGCTAAGAGAAATATTGGTATATTACTGTTGAAAATAGTTATTGCAGAAGCGAATTAACCATTGGAAATTTTTGCTTGAACCGTTATTCCGTTACCATAAAATAAATACTAAGTAAAATTGATCGAAATATTTATAGAGAAACCGGACCTCCAGAAATATAAAACTATATCACGATCATCAGAAAAAAAATTGTGTGGAGTTTAACACTTTCTTAGAAGAATATGAATTACCTTCACTTGACTTCAATCGAGATCGAATTTTTTTGTGTTTGGAATTGCCAATTTGTTGATTTAAAATATTTCAATCAAGTCATACACATTATGAATTTGAGATTATTTTGTTGAGAGGACTCAAATGCCCCATTGCCACATGCTCTAATCGTATCTCAACATCTTTATCTTCAATTTCAAAGTCGAAACAAAAGATATAAACTGCTCAACATGATATCCACTTTAAAATGTGCTTAGAGATTAACTTTTATATTTTTTTGAAATTTACTATTTTTTAAGATAGGTATAAAATCACTGTTTTTCAAGAAATTGTGGACCATCTAAAAACAATGACTTTGTACCTATCTTAAAAAATAGTAAAAATTTCCAACAAATATAAAATTTGGTCTCTAATCATATTTTAACGTGGATATCACATTGAGCGGTTCTAATCATTTGTTTGAACTTTGAAATTGAAAATAAAAATGTTGAATACGATTGAGACATGAAGCAATGGGTTATGGGGGCATTTGAGCCCTCATCTTGTATTATTAGATTTATATATGAACGTTATTGTATTATGTAATCATCATTTTTTTAAGGTATGTTTGTTTTTAAGTTAATAAATTACATATTGAACATACGATCTTAAACGTCGCATGTGCATTATTAAAAAAAATGGAACAACACTATTTTTTACTATCTTAAAATATAATAAAAAAATTCCAACAAATACAAAATTTGATTTCCAAGCATATTTTAACGTGAATATCACGTTGAGCAGTTCGGATCGTCTGTTTGAACTTTGAAATTGAACATAAAGATGTTGGAGTACGATTTGGGTATGAAGCAATGGGGCATTTGAACCCTCCTCATGACTCAAAATGCCTCATTGCTTCATGCCCCAATCGTACCCCAACATCTTTATGTTCAATTTCAAAGTCGAAACAAAAGATCTGAACCGCTCAACAATTTTGTATTTTTTTGAAATTTTTTTACTATTTTTTAAGATAGATACAAAATCACTGTTTTTTAAGAAATTATGGACCATTTAAAAACAATAATTTTGTATTTATCTTAAAAATAGTAAATTTTTTCCAACATATATAAAATTTAGTCTCCAATTATATTTAACGTGGATATCACGTTGAGCGGTTTGGATTGTCTGTTTTGACTTTGAAATTGAAAATAAATATATTAAGGTACAATTGAAGCATGAAGCAATGAAGTATTTGAGCCCTCATAATACAATATAAAAAACGATCATTACATCATCAATGTTTGATTTAACTTAAAAACACCCGGACATTTTCTCACTAATTTCCTAATTAAGGTAGAAATCACCGACCCCTGTTGATGGAAGATGTCCTCCCTGCATAATTTGATACAAAATATGAACCATGTTAGTTGTTCCATAAGTTTGATACAGAAAAAGAATATAGAATTTTAACAAATGATGTGTTTTTGTCGTGCGTTAATCGTTTTGCTCGATGTTTTATTCTCTGTTTTTTTTTTTTGCATATATTCGTCCATGTAAATAGAAATGCAGTTGTGTCGTCTTCTATCGGTATTGATTAACTGTCGTTTAGGAATAATGGGTAAATTTTTTCGGAGGTCACTAAATTTTGTTTTTTGTTACGAATTGGTCACTTAAATTTGATTTGTCTTAATCAAGTCACTAAATTTTTCATTTGTTCTAATCAAGTCACTCTATAATTTTTCCGTCCAAAATGCTAATGGAATATTCTTATTCCGTTAGTATTTTTGCAAAATATGCTCATTCTGTTATTATTTTGGACAGAATGAGCATATTCTGTTAGCATTTTGGACATAATGAGCATATTCTGTTATTATAAAGTGACTTGATTGGAACAAATAAAAAGTTAAGTGACTTGATTGAAACAAATCAAACTTAAGTGACCAATTCATAACAAAGAACAAAATTTAGTAACCTCCAGCGAAATTTACCCTAAAAAAAATAGTCGGCCCAGTACATAAAGATCATTGGTTTTCATATATAGGAAAAAACACACTTCAAGTGTCAACGAATATACTAATTGTGAAATACAAAATATGTACAAAAACATGTTTGTTGAAATTTCTTACCGGCATATGGGGAGAATCTGAGCACACGGTATATCCGTCAGATGAGAATTTTAACATGCACACCAACTCATCTTTTATCGTATATGATGGTTTTGTATTTAAAAATCTTGGTAGATTTAAAACATTCTACCAGCATGCAGGGGCGGATTCAAAGAGAGTCGGGAAATGTGAATTTTTTTTAGATCTAATACTATTTGATATTTGTGCCTGATATACCAGAAAAATAAAACACAATTCAGATGTAATGTAAAGATCTCATTGTTAGATTTGGAGACGTCTAAATCTAATTATTATGTTTGACTAATATGTGATATAATTATATGTTGTATATTGTCTCAATTAAATGCCTAACCAAGTGATCAAATTTAGCATAACATTTGTAACAATAATTAGGCATGCACGTAATTAAAATAAGGATATGGACCGAAAATATGTGTAGAATAATCAGGGTAATTATTTCTAATTGTTGATGGACCGATTAGAAATATTACAATTAAGGTTGGTAACAAATTAAAGTGCTAAAAAAGTCTGGACGTTTCTAACAGCTTCTAGATAATCCGTAATTAGCACTCTAATTCCAGAACCGCCATAATTAGCACTCTAATTCTTAGGCGGTTGTTACCACTATTTAAGAGGTAGGTCTCCAAGGCAGCAGAGCAATTATTGATTTTGAGAAATCATATAATAGCATTAGGTTTAGCCACTAAGCCTCTCTTTTGTCTCCCCATTAGACATTAGAGACAGAATTCGAATAGCAATTCGGATACAGATTCTATTCGGCAGCTCTGCAAGTCTTGGAAGGATCTGAGACCTCAAATTCAGCGTTCAAGTGTTCATGAAGGGCTCTAGAAGTGTTCAAGCCTTTGATCTCGATTGAGCGTCGAGCAACAGCCCGTTCAAGATGGAACAAGGTAATTCCGCTGCCTTTATTCGGTTTTATTTCTGTATAGGATGGTCTTAGGGCAGGTTCAAGGGTGCGTTTATGCACCAACAAGTGGTATCAGAGCTGCCACATGCAGAAAAACAATTATTTTTTTTTATCTATAGAATTATTTGAAGTGCTATCTTTTTTTTTTTCTGTTATTGAATATGTTTTAAGTTACTTGGAATTAATTTTAAAGATTAGTAGATGCAATTTGATCAAATATGCAAATTTAAGTCGAGAAACGGTGAATAATTTCTTTTCCTTGTGCTTCGGTGATCCTGGACAGAAGTATTGTGCGTTTCCTGATTATAACAAGCATAGATGATTGATATAGCATATTAAGTTTACAAACTGTGTGAGTCTGATTTTTGGTCATTAAGTTTCGACTAAAATTAGGTTTTCTATGTTTGATAGTCATTTCAGGCAATTAAAAGTTTGTTTGACAGATTTAATTGATAGAAAACTGTTATTATAAATCTGGTCAGTTAGATTAATTAAAAAAAATAACTGTTTTCTGCATAGGGCGGCTCTGATACCACTTGTTGGTGCATAAACGCACCCTTGAACCTGCCCTAAGACCATCCTATACATAAATAAAACTGAATCAAGGCAGCGGAATTACCTTGTTCCATCTTGAATGGGCTGTTGCTCGACGCTCAATTGAGATCAAAGGCTTGAACCCTTCCTGAACGCTGAACTTGAGGTCTCAGATCCTTCTAAGACTTGCAGAGCTGCCGAACAGAATCCGTATCTGAATTGCTATTCAAATTCTGTCTCTAATGTCTAATAGAGAGACAAAAGAGAGGCTTAGTGGCTAAACCTAATGCTATTATATGATTTCTCAAAATCAATAATAATTGCTCTGCTGCCTTGGAGACCTACCTCTTAAACAGGGTAATAACCGCCTAAGAATTAGAGTGCTAATTATAGCGGTTCTGGAATTAGAGTGCTAATTATGGCAGTTATGGAATTAGAGTACTAATTACGGATTATCTAGAAGCTTTTAGAAACGTTCAGACTTTTTTAGCACTTTAATTTGTTACCAACCTTAATTGTAATATTTCTAATCGGTCCATCAACAATTAGAAATAATTACCCTGATATTTCTACACGTATTTTTGATCCATATCCTTATTTTAAATACGTACATGCCTAATTATTGTTACAAATGTTATACTGAATTTGATCACTTGGTTAGGCATTTAATTGAGACAATATACAACATATAATTATATCACATAGTAGTCTAACATAATACTTAGATTTAGACATCTCCAAATCTAACAATCTCCCACTTGGTCAATATGTGATCTTTTTAATTATGTGTTGTTAAACCTAAGTGTGCACAAACTTTTCTATCTATCTTGTTGTATTTCTGAAAACAATTCTGTCTATCAATTATGTCAGCAAAGAACCTAAGCGGCAGTCGTTACTTTTGTATTGACTCGTAATAAACCGACATAGATCACATTACCAATATAATCGAATGACATGAATCTGATATGGATGTGTAGCATGAAAATTACACGCAAATGTGATCTTAGAGTGCCTATTTCCAACTAGGTCACCTTAAAACTTAATACTGAAGTTGAGGTCAAACTTAAACTTTAAAGAGAGTAATAATAAGAAAATGAACTGAATATAATTTGTATATCTCATTAATCAAAATGTATACAAATTACATAACCTTACATAGAACATCAAAAATAAAACAAAATCGGACTCCCACATTTTCCAACTAACCTAAATGGAAATGACACCTATACGAGCAACATGCTCGTGAAACTGCTTGGGTAGCAAACCTTTAGTAAGTTGATCTGCTATCATGGAGTCTGTACATATGTGTTCTATACATAACTCATTATTTTGAACTCTCTCTTTTACAACCAGAAACTTAATGTCTATATACTTCGACTTGGAAGAACTCCGATTGTTGTTTGCGTTTAACACTGCCGAATTGTTGTCATATAATAATTTTAGTGGTTTCTGAATGGAGTCCACAACTTGCAACCTTATGATGAAATTCCTTAGCCATACGCCATGATTGGATGCTTCGTAGCATGCGACGAACTCTACTGCCATCGTAGAAGAGGCTATAAGAGACTGTTTAGCACTCTTCCACGAAACGGCACCTCCTGCCATCATGAAGATGTATCCTGATGTCGATTTCATGCTGTCTTGACACTCTCCAAAATCAGAATCGGTATATCCAATGACCTCAAGCTGATCCGATATCCGATAAGTGAGCTTGTAGTCCTTTGTTCTCTTTAGGTATCTCAACACTCGCTTGGCTACCTTCCAGTGCTCCATACCTGGATTACTTAAATATCTCCAAAGCATACCAGTGATAAACGTAATATCCGGAAGCGTACACACTTGCGCATACATTATGCTACCAACAATGGAAGCATAGGGAAATTCTTTTATAGCATTCTTTTCTAGATCACTTTGGGGACATTATTTAAGGCTAAACTTATCTCCTTTTGCTACAGGGGTATCTTTTGGTTTACTGTTTTGCATGTCATATATATTCAAAACCTTTTCGATATAATTTCTTTGGGATAAACCTAGAATATCTTGGGATCTATCCCTAAGTATTTCAATCCCTAAAACATATGAAGCATCACCAAGATCTTTCATCTCAAAATTCTTAAATAAAAAATTCTTAGTTTGATGCAACATATTCATATCGTTACTGGCAAACAATATATCATCTACATATAAAACCAAGATTACGAACTGACTCCTACAGAACTTAAGGTATATACATTCATCAACCAAGTTAGACTCAAATCCAAATGAGTTTACAACTTGATGAAATTTGTAATACCATTGACGAGATGCTTGTTTGAGTCCATAGATGGATTTCTTTAATTTGCAAATCATAGACTTTGAATCACCTAATACAAAGTTCTTAGGCTGCACCATATAAATTGTTTCATCAATGTCACCATTAAGAAACGTTATTTTGACATCCATCTGATGAAGTTCTAAATCGAAATGCGCAACCAATGCCAATATAATTCTTAAAGAGTCTTTCGAAGAAACTGGCGAAAATGTCTCTTTATAATCAATGCCTTCTTTCTGTGTGAAACCCTTTGCGACAAGACGTGCCTTGTATTTTTCAATATTACATTTTGAATCATGTTTGATTTTAAATATCCATTTGCAACCAACAGGTTTCTTATCCTTAGGCAATGGAACAATATTCCAAACGTCATTGTCTTTCATGGATTTCATCTCCTCATTCATGACATCTATCCAATTTTGAGAGTTAGAGCTTTCTATAGCTTGTTTAAAGGTGACAGGATCATCTTCAAACGCACCAATGTCAAACTCATGTTCTTGAAGATAAATGAATTCTTTCGAAGTCGTAGATCTTTTCTCTCTAGTGGATCTCCTAAGTGGCATGGGTACTTGATTTCTTTGAGTATTTTCATTATTCCTAACTGGATCATCAACATGTTGAACAACATTGTTACTATCTCCCGAATCACCCACAAACATATTGCCAATGACATCGCTTGAAGCAATGGATTTGGATCAGTTTCGAGTCTATTTGTGTCATGAATGTCCTGTTGAGTCTCTATTTGAGTTGTTTGAGGTGGAGTTTGCCTATTTCTGGTAAAAGATCCATTTATGATATTAAACGGGATCAGAATTTAAACAAAACTAGGACTTTGGCCCTGAGTCTCATTCTCATTCGTGTATTCTTCTTCGAAAATACTATCTTTTATCATATTTTCCACCACAAACTCATTATTCTAAAAAATTTTTGCATTTCCTGACTCAAAAACTAAATGTTCTGTTGGATTGTAAAATTTATAACCCCCTAGAGCGTTCAGAATACCCAATAAAATAACAACTAACGGTTATTTCGTCCAACTTCTTTTCGCTAGGTTTATAAGGCCTAGCTTCAGCTGGACATCCCCAAACCCAAAAATGATTCAAACTAGGCTTGCGCCCGACCCAAATCTCATAAGGGGTCTTGTTAGTTGCTTTAGTGGGTATTCTATTAAGTATATATGCTGCAGTCTTTAAGGCTTCACCCCACAAATTCTCAGGTAAAGTTGTACAATTTATCATACTTCTTACCATATCTATAAGTGTTCTATTGCGTCGTTCAGCAACACCATTCATTGCGGGAGAACCTGGCAACGTATACTGAGGCACAATACCACACTCGTCTAAATATTTTGTAAGGGTCCTAGATGTTGTTCTCCCGATCCATCATAACGACCGTAGTATTCTCCACTATGAGCTGATTGGACTGACTTAATGTGTTTGTTAAGTTGTAACTCAACTTCCGCTTTGAAACTTTTGAACATATCCAATGCTTCTGACTTTTCCTTAATTAAGTATATGTAGCCATACCTTGAATAATCGTCTATGAAAGAAATAAAATACCAGTGACCATTTCTAGTGGTCTTTGGAAAAGGACCACAAATATCGGTATGAATTAATTCCAAGACGTCATTACACCTTTTGGCATCATACATTCTTTTATTAGTTTGTTTTCCCTTTATACAATTTATACATTCACTAAAGTTTGTAAAATCTAAAGGTTCGAGAATTTCATTTGTCACAAGACGTTCAATTCTTTTAATATAAATGTGACCTAATCGCTTGTGCCATAAAGTTGCTGAATTCTCACAAGTTAATTTACGCTTTCTAGTATCTATATGCAAAGCTTCTGTATATGAAGTTCTGTTAGTGTAATAATCTAGAAGTCAATCATAGGATAATTGTATTCTATTTGTTTTATTCATAAATTGGATGATTAATAAAGATATTTTGTTCCTTGAGTTTTATCGAATTATGGTTCATTTTGGGTTAAGGACTTGAAATTATAGAACTCATTAATATAGATGATAAATACTCTTAATAGTCTCTAACCTTGGTAATTAGCAGGAACACTAATTGACCATTCAAAGGTTAGTGTGTGGATTAAATGAGTTGTCATTTTTTTCTTAGAGGCAAATGACATTGGATCTTAAATTATTCTAGGCAAATGACATTGGATCTTAATTTCTTCTATTTTTTTTTTCTGATTTTCGAGTTGTTTCTCGAGGAAGAAGAAAGTCTTCAACTGAAAATGAACATGGCGCACATACACCCAAAGAATGAAACATGAGACCCTTCTATCCAATGTTGTGAAATGTAGTTTTGTTCATGCATGCGGAAGGTCACTGTATACCGCATATGCGGTATGCGGCCGCATATCATGCGGACTTATATATGCGGATTTTAAAATGAAAATTCAGATATATATTCATATGTGTATATTTTATACTACAAGTATATGTAGTATATGAGAAATTTCACTTAAACATATATATGTAGTATATATAAACCTCCTCATATGTAGTATTTATATTCATATGGAAGCCAACCCAGCGCATGTTTACAAGTATAATAAATAAATGCCCTCAACAGCTGCTTTAATTCGAAAATGACTAATAGGCCATACATGCAGCTGCTTTAATTCGAAATCCTTTGTAGCCAATAGCCAATAATGGATCATAAATTCAGCTGCTCAAATCTTTTAGCCCAAATTAGTAATAAAATAATGTAAACGCTGAATACACGTGAATTTCACCCAGAGCGTCCATTTGGAGTAACTGGTATAATAGCACTTCTTTAGTCCCAACTCTTAAAAACAAAGAATTTTTTTGAGAGCCTATAAAAGAAGCTGCATGGACTATGTGAAACTTCACTTAATTGGACTTGTGTCCGAATGAGTATAAAGAATTGGGTCCGGATTTTACTGCATATCCGATCTTTTTTTATTAATAAATATTTGATCAGAACTTGAATTTTTTTAATTAATTAAAATAAATATTTATATGGACTGCATGGTATAATGCGGTATGTATGCGGTTATTATGAACTGCATATGTGACTGTATATGCAAAACTGCATATATGAGACTGCATGAAGATCTTCATGCAGTTTTCGACTGCATATGTAGCCACATATGCTGTCCATGCGACCACATTTAACAACACTGCTTCTATCAAATGTTAGAGCAAGAAATGTGCAGAGGTGATTTCTTCGTGGAGTCCCTTGTCAGATGAAATGAGAGATTGAGCTTTTTTTTTTTTTTCTTTTCTTTTTCTCCGTTCAATGATTCAACCCAGTGTTCTAAATAGCTAGCTATTACAGCGCTATAGCTACGCTATAGCTTTTTCGGACCATAAAAGCTAAGCTATGAGATACAAGTGCGCTAATTCAGCTATGACCGCTATAGCAGTAATAGCTGACCGCTATTACCGCTATGCGGTACGCGCTATTGCTACCGCTATGCTACATGAGTCTTATTATGATGCTACATGGTATGTTATGAAAATGATTCTAAACTGAACTATGTGCTTCTGTTCCTATTTGTGATTTAGTCCCTCATTCTATATCGGAAAATATTCAAATATTAATTCATTCTTTTGCTTGCTCTTCGTCTAGTATCCACTTGTAAATTATTATCGTTCGTTTCAATTGAAAGCTAATTTTGATTATTATAATATATAAAATGTTCAAATAAGTATATTTACTTCATTTCACTTGTAAAATTAATTGCTCTTCATCTATTATAATCTATAATACTATGAAGTATTATTAAATAATATTACCTTGTAGATCCTTTTTTTTTCTTCTTATTTGCATGATTGAAAAAAGTATAGACTTAAATTAGTTGTCATTTGATTGTTACCTCAATTCTCCAATATTGATCATGTTGATAATTAGTAGAAATATAGAATATAAACTTTGAAAAGAAAAAAACGCTATGTATGATAGCTTCCGCTATAGCTACGCTATCCGCAATAGCTTTTTATTTTGACTCCCCGCTATGCCGCTATAATCGCTATTTAGAACCTTGATTCAACCAGATTCAAACTTTTTGCTCCTTTCCTCTCCATTTGTGTGGAAATCGGCACCTCCATTTTTCTTTTATTTTTTTAATTTCTGATATATATTTTTCCATTATATGTTGTTTTCTTTTTTTTCTTTTCCGTTTCTTTAATTTTTCTCTATTTGTTTAGAGTCAACAAGTAGGCTTAACATTCGTTTTGCACTAATTATTTTTTTACAATTTTGTTATTTTTTTTTAGTAAAAAGAGGTTGGTCCTAAACAAATTTATCATCATCTCTCTGTTCAAATAAGAAAGCTCAGATTATTTTTGTGTATTTTCTTTGATTTTTGGCTAGGGTGTTAATGGGTATGGTACGGGTAGGGTGAAGACATTTTCATACCCATTAAAATTGACTTTACCCATACCTTACCCATATCCATTAAAAATTGACCTTACCCTACCCTACTCTTACTCGTTAATATTATCGGATAACAAAATAGTAATGGATGAATAACGGATAATACTAATATAATAATTAGTTTTATTATATTTTACAAATTAAATATAAAAAACTCATTCATTTCACACATATGTAATTACATTTATAATAAAAATTAAAAATAAATATGCAATCAATTCCAACTAAATTGTTTTTTATAAAAGAAGAAAATTCAAAAACACGAACACATGTTTAGGTGAGTTGGAAATTGAATTGAATATATATTTAGATTCTATAATTAGTCTATAGGTAACGGGTATGAAATAGTCCTTACTTGTACCCTTACCCATTTGGTTAATGAAAAAAAAATTCTTATCCATACATACACCTAGAGCTAACGAAAAAAAACATTACCCAGCTTTATCGAATACGATACGAGTCAGGTAAACGGCTAAAAAGGTACCATTGACACCCCTATTTTTGACATTTGTACTGTGCATACTCCTGATTAAAATTCTGAATCCGCCCCTACCAGCATGTTCTTTGTAAAGGACTTGAAAAAAAAATCTGTGGTATGAATTTTTTTTTTCTTTTTTCAAAATACTACAAATATAAAAATCGAGTACAGTCGTGGACAATCATGTTAAGTGTTAACACCGGTGGATCTATTAAAGATGTGCTCCACAAACTTCAAATAGAAGAGAAAAGAAAAGAAAAGAATGAAAGGAATAAAAGAACGAGCTATCTTTCAAATTAGAGATAGAGATTGGAGAGAAATCCTATTTAATTTTGTGTCTTGGTTTTTTTCTCTTTACTTTAAAATTTTAGTTTGTAGATCAAATAAACCCTTGCAACATTTCGGACACCCTTCTCTCCCCTCTCCTCTTCTGGGGGTCCGGATCTCCTAAAGTAACTAATTTTGGGTTTTAGATCGAGACCGTCCAATTCGGCTCGGGATGGTTTAGAGATTTGAATCTATCGTCGGAATGTGTGCGCTCCACTTCAGAATAGATGGTTTCGGATTCGAATCGGACGGTCCCGATCTAAACTCAAATATTGGTTACTTCACTGGATCTCGATTCCTCTTCTGGAGCACACCTAGGTAAGATTTTTAGCAGGACGGTCCGATTGATTCGTCCAACCCGGGACCCACGGTACAGTAGCTGGGTTTAAGGTTTTGGGGGCCGTTTCCGGTCTGCTGCTCAGCGTTGGAGATTTGGAGGGAGATGGCGGCGGTGGCTGCGGAAAGAGGCGGCGCCGTCTCATGGAGAGTGTTGGCACGGCCTTTGATGGAAACGGTGCTCAACAGCCATGCGAGACACCATCGCGTAGCCCAGCCTCTCCTTCTCCACGGTCCCCGTGGTGTTGGCAAGACCTCTCTCCTTCTCCATCGTTAGTGTCTCTCTCTCTTTCTCTCTCGTTATCCGACGCATTGACCCCCACAGCCGCAGAGGCGCACACAGAGTTACTATTGTAGGCGAAGTTGCTTGCTGGTTAGGTTTTTTATTGCATTTCTAAAGCGCAGTAGAGCCCTTCTTGCTGTAATGTGTTTGTTTATGTAATTAATCTTAGCATGCTTTCGATTTTGTACCTCAACAGTCGGAGTAAGACTATTGAAGCAAGGAAATCACCAATGAGGCTTTTTATCAAACGGTTGGCAGGTGCTACTGTGTCAGCTATTGTAGTGTAAGCAAGCAAGGATTACAATCCCGGCTGATCTGTACCTGCATCAGAGCCAACTGCGGGTGTGGGATAGAATTTGTTTGTTACCAGATGGGCTTGCTTCTATACTAGTGAATGCTAGAGCCTCATAAACCCAATAGAGAACAAAAATTATCTCTGTTCTCAAATGCTAAAAAGCCATTATTAATCTCTCTCTCTCTATCTCTATCTCTTTAGGTCTTCTTCCTGAATGGAACAAGGGACCCCACATAACTGCCTATGTGGACTTCTCTCCTGACCCCACAACTCCGCTTCCATGGGCAGCCGCTACTTCACAGACCAGTATGGCCCCTCTGCCACCTTCTCTCTCTAGCCTTTCTGATCGCCTGGACCAGTCGCTTGAAAGCCTAACTAATCACGCAATCCTTCTCGGCAAGGTTGGATCCCGTGACATTTTCACTGCCCTAAACAAGTGGCATGGCCTCCACAAAACCCTGCACCAGATTGCAGGGCTCAGCACAAGTTCTTCTACTTGTAATAGTGCGGGTCAACTGTTTTTGCTCTGGTCAAAGGCTGTGCTCTCCCGCATGCACAAATTGGCATTGAAGGAAACAGACTCTCTTCTGACAAGTACTTCAAAGAAATATTCAATGGAGGAGGTTGCATATATAAAGGAGGCTGTTGCAGCATTAACGCTTGCAAAGGAGATACTTGAGATGCAAAAGAATTGGAGACGTGAATCAGTGCGGCACTTGAATCGTACTGGCAATTTTTCAAGGTCTCTGTCTAATATGGCAACCAGTTGGCCTTGTTTGATGATAGAAATATTGTCAGAAGCTTCTGAGGTGGACTTCTTTCAGGTACAGGGTTTAGAACAATAACATGACTTTGTTTGGTTTGGTTTGGTTTGGTTTTTCTCACCATTTCTCATATTTCTATGGAGTTGCTTAATTGTTGACTGTGTACCTGCTGAGTCCTTTCTTTTCTTTTTGTTTCTTGCTCCTTGTGGTATTTGATATCTCAAATTTTCTAGTAAAGCATAAAAAACTTTGAAAAAGGAAGAAGGAAAAAAAGTGAAAGACTATATCAAAATATCTCCACTGTTTCCATGTATACTGTATCCTTGACTTGTCTTATGTTGTTATGTTGTATTTCAGTGTATAAGCATAAGCCCTGAATTAGTGTTGTACTGTAAAAATGAACTAATTTTGAAAAAAAAAAACTGTGGAGTCTGAAACATATTTCATACCTCCTATGTAACAGCCAAAGTTGGTTTTGAACAACATAGACATATTGCGCAAGGCAAGTTGTGCAGATGACTCAACCATACTGGCCTCGGCGTACCATGATAGTCTGATATGGAAAATTATTGCACTTGGTGCTAATGAGAGATGCCTCCCTGTGCTTCTGGTGTCTTCAGACAGGTATGATGGTGCAAATTTTTAATATATTGAAAAATTCAAATCCTAATGAAAGGCATGCTTCAGAGATTTTTGCTTTTGCTGAGTGCCAGTATAGATCATTCCTTTGGCTTCAAGCCTTCAATTAATTTAGAAACATGTTTCAAGAATTTCTTGTCTATTTGTAGCTATTATTCCTATCAAGCATTTCTGGACTTTGGATTTCCTGATATATTTATTTCTCGTGAGGTAATTTCGCAAACTAAAATCAAAGAATTATAACAACATAACTCTTGGTATTTGCTAGATATATAATTCCTGTTTCTTTTTATTTTATTTTTTCCCCTAAATTGATGGTACAAAGACCTTTGGATGGACATCACAAGAGGCCAGATTGCACATGGTCTTTGATTATTTCAGTCAAACAGAGGTACTAACAGATTTTTCTTTTTATCATTGTAATTTGCACTGGATCTTGCTTTTCTTATTAGTTTCTCTTTTATTTAGCTGCCTTACTATAATCTGATACGTACCTGTATACCACCAATAGTATATTGCACCAGTTGGGTGCATAACATACTCCAATTACTGGAATATAATAAGTTTATCCATTGAATTTTGGCATCTGATTTGGACTTACCAGGAGGTGAACAAGATTTACCATGATGATATTTGTTCCATTAATTTTCGAATGAAATGTAATTTTGTAATAATAAGTCTACATTTTAATTGAAGTTGTAGTGGAAAGTTATAGATGAAGTACTTGGCCCAAACCCTAGACAGCTCTCTGAGATATATGCACTCAAGCAAAGAGCCAACAAAGAGACGTAAGTACCCTTTTAACCTCTACATTGAAATGACATATGCACTATGTTACCTTAATACTGCAATTAAACTCCCGTATCCGTATCTTAGACGTATTGATACATATATGCATACAATTCATGTACAATACGTATCAGATATGCCAGCTGCAAATCTAATAAATGTTAATTTAACTGGATAGAGTCAAAGATACGACCAGATTCGTGTATTTTCACGTGAATGGCTGCACGAGGCAGCGTTATGCAGACCCCCATAATTGGAAATTGCTTTTTAACGGCAGAGCCCTTGTATTTATAACTAGGCAACTGGCTCAGAGAAGAAACAATTGTTGTGGGATTAAAACAATTCCAATTCTAACGTGAGCTGACCGGACTCCAGTTTTGTAGTCTTCAAATATGTAAATAAAATAATAATAACTTGTTGTCTTTCAACTTCTTGATGAGCTCCAAGCAAGCCGTTGCTGCACCACTTAATTTCAAAAGTGAAAAATCAAATTTTTTATGCTCTTTTTATTCATTCAATGAATTAATATATTTGTAGTATTGTACATCATTTTAATTGAAAAAATTATACATCCATCTAATAATCTCTTTACTTAATTGAGACATCGATACATTAAGTCTATTTTTTAGAACAAAAATAGTTTTCTTATGATGGAAATAATAAAAAAATGATATGTATATAGGCATATCGCACCCTAAGTTTCTGAAAAATGCTGTGTTGCCATATCCATATTGAATCAGATATGATACATGTATCATGTATCATGTCCATGCAGCATAGCATATGTGCCTTTATCAATGCTGAAAAATCATAGTCAATAAGCAAATATAAATCTCTTCATTCCTTGAGAGTTGGAATAATTTGATGAATTATCCTTGAAGTTCTTTCTTTTTCTTTTTGAAATGGCATATGATTGCCAAGTTTTTTTAAATTCTATAGGAAGTTATGTAATAACGGTCTTTTACTTATTCTTTCTTTTCTTATTTGATTGTAACAGTAACTTTGAAGACATAGTTGACGCCTATCTTGCATACTTGCAAGTAAGCAGTTTTTTCATCCATTATTATGAGCGAACATGATCCTTTTTCTTTCTTTTAGTTAATTAGTTTTATTCTCAAGAACTTGGTTGCCATTTAGGTTGCCACTACAAATTTAATACTTTTAGTGTAATTGCCTTATCATACTCTTATTTTTGTTATTATAACTGACTTTTATCAGCATTATTGCAGACTGGAATGTACCAGCAAAAGGATGCAAAAAACTGTAAATGATAGCTTTAACATCTTTGCATGTAGCAGTTTATAGTGTACAGTACGAGACTAAAACGGTACCATAATCATAAATTAATCCTTGGATAATTCATAATTCATACTTTATATTAGGCAACGGTGGTTAACCCTGCCATGGAGCTGGCACTTGATATCTTGAAGAAGTTTGCCTCTGACGCACATCAGGGAAAAATCCCAGAAAACCGCATGTTCTTTGGTGCTCCATGGAGACAGCCTCCTCATGCTGAAAACCGTCAATCATCTTGGGCAAAGATTCAATTAATTGATTTTATTCAATCCTTTGCAAACACTGAGTTCGGGGTAATATTTCTACACATGGTAGATTAGAATGACTACTTTACCGTCATGCTTCAAAGATATCTAAATATCCTATGGACGTGTGCAAAGTTTCCAAATCTAAAACTTTTAATTTGTACATTTGAATTTTGGAAGTCAAATTTTGAAGTACCAGTGCATCCATAGATTGTGCATTCTTTATCTTTTTATCGTTTATTTGATCTCACTGCTAGGAAGGGAGATGAGTTTAACACTAGTTTTACTGGCAGTCTGGGACAATACTAGACATTATTGGCATCCATGTGTTTTTTTTTTTTTTTGGGGGTAAAGTTAAGTCTTCGCAATTAAAACAATCCAGTAAACATATTTCCTGTCAAACCTCCTCTTTGCTCCAGTAAAATAATCTGTGTTCTTTAGAATGTGATATAGGATTTCTGTTGAGAAGAATAAAATTTTGAATTCTAAAATTGTAGGATGGTCTTGTTACACTATTTCTTATCTCTGTCACTACCTGAATTAATACCCTAACTATGCTGTAGGTTAATTATTTAGCTGATGATAGCCTAGAAATACTAGATGATCCTGCGACCGTTGCCATGTTAGAGGTAAACAATTTGGTTTTCTTCTTTTTTTTAGGGTTGGACGAACCTTTTAACTTGGACAAACTGGGCAAACTAACTCTTAACTTTGCAATTAGACCCACCAATGAGATATGAAAATTTCATCCCATAAGAACGGAATTTGAACTTCAGTTAGGATTCAATTTAGTAATGTTAGCTTTATTTGACCTTTTGGATTTTTTTTCCTGGATTAAATTGCAAGTCATTACAGTTCTCAACTGCTTAACTGTGCCCAATATAGTCCAATGGAAAACCAAACAAATACTTGAATGAATAATGGTGAATAGTTATTAAATCATATCTAAACTGGTATCATTGCTGAATCCCAACTGAAATAAAGTTTCCATTATTGTTCATCAGATCAGTTGATGCGCTAATCTTGTTCCGTATCCTGTATTTACATCATAGGTTGGTTTACTGTATGCACAGCGGGACCCATCCTTTATTCGACCTGTTACTCGTGGTATTCAGAGGTGTCTTGTGAGATGGTCGGTTCACACAATTTACTCTAGATTATTTACTTTCTGCTGCTTAATTTATTATTGAGGCTATTACAGACCTCAATGATTTGTGACTTTATTTGCCTTTTTTCAATTTTTCTTCTATTATATGCTTTCTAATTTCCCTATGGATTTAGTTATATTCATGTCCAACCAAAGTGTCTAATGGAAGCATTTGTATTCAGGATCCTAATTAAGAAACTGAACATCACTAGAAGGATCTAACTACTATCTTTAATTAATAACCATTCTTTTGCACATTTTATTTTATAGGCTAGTTCAGCAAAAGATACAACTAACCTTGGAGGAATCAATTGCGTTTACGTGGCAAAGAATATTCCGTGGTAGAAGTTATCGCCACTTAATGAAAGAAGTTGGCTACAAGTAATATTATTTTGAGGTAAGCACGCAACAATATTTCAACAAAGTGTGCCACTTATGCAGCTGTTGTGGAATTGAGCAGTTAAGCCTCTTTGAGTCCAGTGCTGCATTGATCTAAATTAGCACTTTATTTGATGGCCTGATTACTGTATCTATCCCACAGTTGAGCAATTCAGAACAAAACTAACAAGAAAAAGAACTGGGTTGTATAATAATGGTTCCTGTTTTCATTGTCAGCGTGGTTCGTGCCCTGTGATTTAAATTTAGTTATTATATTCAATTATCTTATTTATTTTTATTGCTATTTTATGTTAGTATTTTTGTACAGATGAAGTTTCCATTGAATTATGGTACGGATAAGCTGCCCATCACTTAAAAGGTACAGCTGGCATCGACATTTTATTAATCTTTTGTTCCTGCTTTGGCAATATAATAGTTGAATTTTGAATTTCATCCTGGAAGAGAGTTTTTAAGTGTTTGTTTCTTCCATACGCTTGCTTGAAAAAGGAAGTTTTATGAAACCCGGTATTTTTGTCATGCATGGCATTTACCTTAATAAAGTGGAAGACAAATCCAACAATTGCATGAAATCCCGGTAAAAATGCCATACACGCAAGGAAGATTGCAGATTCCTGTATTGAAATTTATACTGGTGAGCTGTTTGTACAGGAATGACAATGTAACTTGTAAAGCAGTGACATCTTTGTATCAGTCTTATTTTAATATCGTTTAATTTGTTATTTTCTGAATTGTGTTAACTTCAAACTAACGAAGATTGCAAACTTTTGATCAAACAACTTGGCATTATACATCCCAATTTTGCTTTATTTTGTAATCGTGTTATCTCACAATCATAAAAAGATGCACATGTAACATGATGGGCAACTTGGTATGACTCTGATCAAAAGATATGGTATGAAAGAGGAAAAATCAAAATCCTGAAATTAAATAGAAAAAGAAAATATGCCTCCGTCAAAGTTGTTAAAACTGGTGGAGCAAAAGCAAAACCCAATCTGTAGGCCTGTTCGGCAGGACCTTTGCCCATGGGAAATCTTGGTAAAAATGACTTTATGAATATTTTTTACCATGAACTGTTCGGCAGCTGGTTATAATACCTATTTTTCAAAACTTGTTGGGAACTTTTCCTATCTTTTCCTTGTTGCTTTGTAGGAAAAAACAACCAACTCCGAGCTCTGTTTTATTTCCCAAAAGCTGGAGTTCACAACTTCTCCATTTTTTTTTTCTTTCTTCTCCCAAAGTTCCGTTTAATATTTACATATTTATGAGGCATTAATTTGTTGCATGTTTAAAGAGAAGACATTAATTACTTGTATGTTTAAGAGAAGGCATTAATTACAGCCACTTACCATGCATTAGAATAACTCTAAAGGCATTAATAGTTTAACTGTATAATTAACTGTATACGACAAACAGTACTTAAAATCATATTTTTGAAGTACTTAACAGTCTTAACTGCAGAGGCATTAATTTCACAATTAGGACAAACAGTACTTAAAAATTAACTGTATTATGCTCCAATTACAATGGTTGAAATCATATTTAATCGTGAAATTTATTCATTTTATATACTAACTATAATTTTCAAAACCAAATTTACTTTGAAGCTATTTTGTTTTTCCATAAACAAGCACAATTAAACAAACACAATTTAAGTTATGCATGATGGAGATTAAAGATTTCTTTGTAATTTCATAGTAGTTGATTTATGTTCACTCATTTAATTTTTTTGAGAAACTATATATACAATTATATTGATCATAATCAGTGATTAGTATCAATACACTAAATATAGTTTAATTTGAGTATTACATTTTCTATAAAAAGAAAAAACAACAACATCTTAACAAGTTACTCATGCATTTGCCTAACACTTATATTCTAAAATTTCGCATAGGTTAAATGACTTTGGTTTTAACAAATTGAAATTTTCATTCCCACAAAATTTCATACACTTTTTAATTTTATAAATTTATTCAAACTTACAATAAATTATTTGTTTTTTAGGGGCGAAATGAACAGGAATTAACCCAATTAATATTTTCCCAAGCCTGACCTTCGCCAATATTTGTTCATCATCATTAGGTGGCCATGCTTTCTGGTTTTCAGTTCGGTGGTTGGTAATGTAATCTGCATGATTTCGTAACATTTATGAGAATAAATTGCAAAGACCTGATGCTTCATGTTAATTTTGTTGTTTGCTTATTATATTGGTCGCGTTAGTTATATTTTGCAATTAGCAGTTACTGTAAGCGGAATCTCATATTTGTTGACGGGATATCTACCAGAAAAGAATGATAGAAAATTGGAGGAAACTAAGAAATAATTGGAATTAAAACTATAAAACAATTTTGTCATCTATTACCATTACAAAAAAGATTTCACTCATCTTTTTTGTCGCAGGAAATGTTTTTGATTTATGGACATCTTGCCATCAATTTTAGGATTGAACTGTGTGAACAATTTGATTGCATCTGAAACGAACCTTCTTTTTTAATGTAAATTATTGCTCTTGCTAGCAAAACCTCTATTGCTTGTAATTTTGAAAGGTAAATTACTCCAATTAAAAAGATGCCTTGCTTGTTCAGGATTTTTGATTCAGATTGCTTCTTGTCCTGCTCAGAAGATATCAACGAGGATATCCTCAATATGATAGAGGTAAAGACTCAATATAGATTTTTATAATAAAAATTTGCAAAACAATCTAAATGCAAGTTAAAATAATTTTTTTTCTTTCTTTGTAATTGAAAAGAGAAATGCGATAAGTAATTAGGTAGAAGGTATTTATGAGATTGTCTTAGATTCACTATTGAAAGTTCATTGATTCTCTAGCTTGGCACTGTTTAAAAAACCATTGTAATTCTATTATAATGTTTCATTATGTCGAGCTTTTGGTTGACACAATCAGGACTAAACTCTAGTTTACACAATTTGAGAGTGGAGGCTCTTTCTCCATCTTTAATGTGCTACGTTGCGTACGGTATTTAAGAATACGAGATACTGAATTATAATAAAAGTGTATACTTGGTGAATAGTGAACATTTTTCCCGTTAAAAGAAAAAAAAATGGTGGAGAATATTTTCACTTTTCACTCCAATAATTGCCACATGAGGTTTCAAATGTTGGTTCAACCAAAATTTTGGAGCGGTGAACTGGCAATAGTAATTATCACTTGAGTTTTCCCTTGAGGCCAAGTCCAACCAACAAGTACTGTTGCCCTAGCTATAGCAGTAAAGAAACACCGCACTATCCAAAATGAAGCAACTGCAAACGGGAAAAAAATAATGCTCTAATTTCGCCTAAGTAAACAATTATACAAAAGGCCCCTAACTTGAGGCCAGGCAGAATGAATTGGCAGCAATGACCCTTTTTGCATCCAATTCCAATATACCAAAGGCCCAGACACCGTGAACCCAACCCCCTCCCCTCCTTTTTAACCACAATTCATCAATTTTGAGGACCATTCCCTCTTTGCCAAATATCATGTCCCAAGAAAGGCTAATTAGCCCCAATTTAAGACTCAAAATACACATCTTTTACCTAGTCAGGTTTTGGTCTAGGATTACAAGTCAACACATAAGGTGAATTTCCACAGCCAATGGTGCTAATTGGGTGCACTGAGAGGGATTACCCTGTCAAAGACAAGGCGACCTCCTCTCCCCATACGAAGTGAGGACGGAACACCGACGACGGGTCTTGGCTATCTCCTGTTGGTGGAATCTGGTGTTGTCCGTTTGATGCCCAGGACCGCCAGTTTGTCGGCATCAATTGGCTTCGTGAATAGCAACACCGGCTCATCTGGATCCTTATGTTCAATATTTTATTAAATAGAAAGTTACATTCAATAATTTAAGCCAGTTTTCCATTTGGTCAGGTCTAAGGTGATCTACAAGTGGAACAAGTGGCAAACCTAAATATCATATTGAACTGCTCTACTGTTGGTACCATATCTCAGTACATATGTAGAACATACCGTACCATAATCAAAATTCGTGCCCATGATCTTAGCAAAAGCATTAATTACCCTTTCTTTGTCATTAATCCAGCCATTTTGAACTGGCCTACTGTTGGTACCAAACACGCTTGTTGAACTGCTCCCTTTTGATACGGAACGGAGGAATGACGCTGGCCTGGCATCCGGGGCCCCGCAGGTAAGTGTGGGTGGAACCTGTACTGGTACAGCATTGCGAGGGTAGGTACGACAGGCTGCTGTGTCATCAGAATCCGCATAGTCATCTTCACTTGAACCGTAGCGGCTTGATACATTAAAGCCTGATAAAGCCATGCCATCTTCAACAAGCTGTGCCTCATGCTGAAAATAGAAACAAGTATAAATACAAGTTTTCAACCACTGTGTACGTTGACATTTCATCAAGGATCTAAATATATTGCTTGTATGTACCAAGCATGAATGATTAACACAGTATCAGTACATGCTGAAATGCATGGGACTCAGAAATGAGTGACCACAAATCTACTACAGATATTTCTTCCAGTGACGTGCTGGCACAATCTAAAAAATAAATCGTAGGGGAATGAATAAAGACAATGTTAGAAACAGACCTTATATGTCATTTGAATGCGTTGAAGATTGACCTCACAATCCATTGCCTCCCGCTTTTTCTCTTCTCTCTGTGGAAAGATGAAAAATCCCCTTCTCTAAATACCCACAGCACAATTTTACAATTTTTTCAATTTTTTATTAAATTTTAGAACTCATAAAATTATTATGATAAAGATAAACCTTGATGAGAGCCTCTATCACTGCCTTCGCTTGGTCCAAATTACGCCGCACCTGTTTCACATCTCAAGAATTAATGAAAGCTTCTACATGAGATGACACCAGTACTTGGCATAACAGCTGAAATAACATGCACTTCAACCTTTTGGAACATAAATTTCTCTTTGGTACAATTACAAGGGACCTCTAGAAAACGTAAAAAAATAAGAACTCACTAAAAAGTGAGTATTATGGTGAGAGAGAAACCCTAAACTAAGATGAATTAAGTTTTCAAAATTAATGGTACTTGTGTGTGTGTGTGTGTGAGTGAGAGAGAGAGAAAGAGAGAGTATACCAAGCGAAGCCGTTCGAAGGACAACACATTGTTTTCTCTCTTCTTTGCATCTAAAAGAAGGAAATACAATTCAGACAAAAGTTATTTCGGTATTTATACATTCTTTGTTTCTTGTAAAGAAGGTCAAAAGAAGAATATAGAAACAAACCCTTCTAGTGTGTAATCGATGAGCCTTTTCCCTTGGCCTAAAGACATTGTATGGATTCGTATCATTCACCGGAGGTGGTGGCTAACAATTTCAAAATTTTAAAACAAACCAAAATCAAGTGAAATACAACTAGACAAATTCATTAAAAGATATTGTTAAAGGGAGTATTCTGATCAATCTGAAATCATATATGAGAAAAGGGATGCCAACCTGTAATCGCCGCCGAAGAATAGGCCTTTGCCACCTCTCTCTCTGAAAAAGAAAGAAGTAATATAAACAACTGACAACGAATAAGGAGTTATCTTATATAAGAGTTTTCAATGGTAAATACATGCCATTATACCATTGAGTTCCAATATCATTGATGCATTTTGGACACTAATGACAAATTCATAGAACTACTTCTGAGCAGTAATTTCAAATCCCAAAACCAATTTACTCAATTCTGAGAATATATTCTGAGCAGTAAATGATATCCAACTGTACAATCCTTGAATTTCAACAACAAATTGTCAACTAGAGGCACAAATTTAAATTTGCAACGCAGCAACCACTTTTATACTTCAATTTTAGTTCTCAATAAAAATAGTTCCACAATCATTTTTGACCCCTCAATTGATGCCATTCATTTCCAGTATTACTACACAGCCAATTTTTTAATTCTGAAGTATATGTCTTGCATACCTTTGATTTCCAGTAATTATATACAGACTGAATAACAGAATGCCTCATTGATAGATTTTGGAAAGCCTGAAAAGCACACAGTGATCTTTTGTAAGAACATAGTCAAAGTCATTAACAAAAGAAGAAAATTAGATTCTGAAACATTACCAACTTCAAGATGGGTTCCAGTTCTTCCAGATGTTTTTTTTTTTTTTTATGTTTGTTTGAAAGGTTAATTTTCGCAGGCTCCTTTGAATGAAAGAGGCTTAGAGTGTGGCTCACTTGGGTAATATTTGGCTTGGTAACCAGAAACACCATCATTTATATAAGTCTCAAAATATAAATATTTTGAAAGTAATAGCAAATTTCAGAATTAATTGTGATCCCCTCCAAGAACTCGGAAGTAATACTTTGCTTGACCAAGCATAAACTAGCTCATAGCAAGTAAAGGTTAAGGTATTCACCTCCATGGCAGAATCAGGCTTTAAAACAACTGGAATAGGAGCTGAGAAAGTGGGTATTATCAGACCCGCTCTCTCTCTTGACTTGTGGTCCATTATCTCCAACTTGAAAAATCATCTCCAACCTACAGGCATATATAAAAAAAACTTCCTTTAATTTCTACCAAAAACAAACTTTTAATTGGCTGTACCAACAACAAAAATCTATTTGGGCATAACATGTCATATTTATTTTTTAGTATCTTGTTGTGTCATATTATACCAAGTAGTTT
>JAJGRW010003534.1:0-36311 GCA_025461045.1 Carex parvula | reverse complement strand
GAAATGAGCCCATCATTTATTTGGGCTCAATACTTGCTCTTACGGTTTACACGGCCATAAGCCTAAATACCAAGCACTCACAATGTGTGTTAAAAAACAAAAAAGGAAAAATGGACAAGCTTTTAAAAATTTGCTAGCTGGATTTTGAACTTTGTTGCTCAATTTTTTTTATCTTTACTTCCATTTGGCATTGTCAAATTTTGAGTCAAATGAGAATTAATAGTTGGTTGACGCTTCTCTTCCAAACTTAAAATAAAAAGAATGAAACGGTTTAGTTTTTTGGAAACTGAAACTCGGTAATTTTGATTGGTTTTGATTTTGATTGAAACTTGGTGCATCAGTAATTGATTTTGAATATTGCCAACTGAAAGTTCTGGAAGTGTTAATTGACTCTTGATCCAGTCAACTAAAAATAAAAAGATCAACACTGCATTCATAAATGATAAATAAGAAATGAAAAAGGTACACACATATGCGCGCATCAATATTTAAAATTAAAAATCACAAGTAATTAATTTATTAAACAATGAATGAATCTAATGGATGAAATGGATTAATCAGGTTGACTGATGGAGGCATTGTCAAGGCAGTAGTCAGCAACGTCGGAGAGTTCCTTGACGACAACGAGCTTGCACCGGATGGTGAAGCAGTCGTCTCGCAAGAAACCAGACACCTCCAGGTCCTTCTTGCGGATGAACTGGTAGAAGCCCCACGTGTCAGTCGGAGCGCCAAAGATGTGCGGCTTGACGACCTCCGGGGTGTTAACAGACAGGGACCCGCTGACGGAGTCCAACAGCCGGATGTCGAACAACGCTTTAACATTGCAGGAAGTGTCGACTGATTCTATGAAGACGGAGATGTACTCTCCTTGGTCATTCTTCTCGTAGCCGTCGGGGTAGTAACGCAGACACCAATGGTGGCCCCCGACGGTGAACATCTCGGAGGTGATGTACTTGCCAATGCCGCTGCCGAGGCTGGTGGAGTAGCCGATGATCTTGAAGTTGTGGCTTCCGCTGTCGAGCTTGACCACGGTGGTGGAAGTAGGTTTAGAAGGAGACATTGGTCGCACCGCAAGATCCATCCACCTCCGATTGATATTTGATAACAACAATGTCAATATTTGACATGTATATATCAATATATGTATATTGATCGGGTCGAAATCTGAACTAATCAGTTGAATTAATGCATTTTTTAATGCCTGATGCACTGAATAAATTAGCTGTTTTATCTCCAGTTTCTTAGGTCCGATAGACCTCCATTTAGGAGGTCTCCATTAACATTCTGAACTTAATGTATTAACTAAACTGGAGAAGAGTTCACGAGTTCAAGAAAAAAAAGAAAAAAACCTGCCAAATTGCAGGAAATTACGGTTCATTTTCGTTTACTAGTTTGTTAAATTGACTTGAGGAATCATTGAATGGTTATTTTAATTGAAATGAAGTTATGAACCTTGGGATTATGAGTTGTCATAAAAAATGCGAGTAATTAAGTTGGTTACAATTTGGTTACGGTGGCAATTCCGCTTCGGGCCGGATTGACTGGGATTCTGATCGTACGGTCCGGATGTAAACACAAAATTTGGGTTATCTTTTGGGATACGGACCCGTCGGATTATCAATCAATTTTCTCTCTTCCGAGTCACGACTCCCGACTCCTGAGTTGAGGAAAGGAGAAAGGAGAGGAAATCGAATTGGAAATTGGAATTGGAACTGGAATTCGACCTCACAATTCTCTCTTTCTTTCTCTAGTAATTTAATTTAAGATTTAAGGGACAAGTATCTGCTGCCCTGCCTACTGCCTACTGTCACGCCACTAATCCTGGTTAGTATCGCACTTTTCTTTCTTTCCCTTTTCACTTTATTTCTTAATCTTTGCTTTCTGATTTGATACTTGTTTCTTCTAGGTTCCCCTTTTTTTTTTTTAATTCTCTTTCCCCCCTTCTTTGTCGAATCATCCTTTTCTTCTGGGGATTGAAAGAAAAATTAACTATAAAGATTTTTATTGGAGTTCTCAGGATCAATACGCAAAACATAAAAGCAAATTATAATTTGCAAAAATATACAATTCATCAACCTTCCTAATCCTAACAATCCAATCCTACCTCTACTTGTACTGTGCTAGTGTTACAATTTGAGCCAATTGGTTGAACTGGAATTGCTCGACGAAATGCCAAAGTGAACAACAAAACATCTTCAGGCCTGATAACAGCAAAAGCAATGGGTACTGCAACCAACGACACGGAAGCATCAATCCTGATAACAAAGGCTAACTACGGCACATCACACCTTGTCAAAATCAACCACACAGAGACCAAAGAATGGGCAGGCAGAGTACATGACGTCCCCCACCTTCTCCTCGGGTGGATACGAGTGGGAGATTCTCTACTTCCCACACCTAGACGATGACGATGACCCGGAAGCCGCTTACATTCCTTCTCCCTCACTCTAACCAGTGAGGATGCATGGGATGTAAGAGCTGCCCTTTGATCTCAGTCTTCTAGAACACGATGGCACCCCCAGCCATCACGCCTTTCGCCGCACTTCCTACTGCTTCTCATCTCAGGGTGACAGTTGCGGGTATGCCCGGTTTATTCCCAGGAGTGAACTGGAGGATGATTATGTGATCAACGATTGCTTCACCCTCCTTTGCACCATTTACATTGCTGCTGGAGACTCCTCTGGCATAGCACAACCTGAGAGTTGTTCCCTTGGGGTCCCGCCTTTTGACTTGCACGATCAGCTTGAGAGGCTGTTGAAAAGTCGAGAAGGACTGATGTTGAATTTGTGGTCGGAGGAGAGAGTTTTCCTGCGCACAGGCTAATACTGGCTGCTAGGTCCCCTGTGTTCAATGCTGAGCTTTTCGGATCCATGGCCGAGGCAAGCATGAAAGTTATTAAGATAAATGACATGAAGGCGTGGGTTTTCAACGCCTTGCTTCATTTCATCTATACGGATCGTTTGCCTTTGCCGGAGCATGATGTGGTGCCTGAAACTGAAACTGGGGATGTGTCGTTGGCACAGAAAGAGACGGTGTTTGCTCAGCATTTACTGGTGGCAGCTGACCGGTATGGTGTAGAGGGGTTGAGGGTTATATGTGAGGAGAGACTGTGCAAGAATGTGAATATGGAGTCGGTTATGTCAACTCTGGATTTGGCAGAGAGGCTCAATTGTGTGGGGTTGAAGGATGTGTGTCTAGGGTTTATCGCTGTGCCGAAGAACTTTTTGAGGCTGGCATTGAGTGAGCGCTATGTCAGTTTAATGCAGAGTTGTCCCAATTTGTTGTGTGAGCTGCAGGAGAAGGTCAGTCGCACCTCGGCTTTTCAAGGGTATAGTTTCTGTCAAATAAAAAATAAATAAATGTCAATCTTGAATTAATGTATTAATGTAATGTAGAATTGGAGAGGGTGCTGTGCTGTGGTGTGATGTGATGTTATAAATGTTGAAACTGATGATCTTATGAATGAAATTTCTGTGGGGCATCTGATTTTGAGTACATTTGAGATAGGTTAACAGATTGGTATATCTTTGACATGTACTCATCAGTCAGCATCACCTGAGAAATATTTACTGGTAGAGAATCAGTATAAAGATTTACTGGTAGAAAACAAGTCCATTTTAACATTTCTTCTTCCTCCTGAATGGTGACCTGCTGTAAAGGAGGTTTTCCACATCCTGTGATAATATAAATACAAGGGTTATTTGAAAAATGTTGCATCACATCTAACTACTCTAGAAATTTGCTGAACTAATTATTTGAAAAACCTAGAGACCTCAATGATTTACTTAATTGAAAGAAATTTATTATTTTCCAACCAAATAGCTCAACTAATTAATATTAATATATTTTTTTGTCCTTTAAAGAAATGCAAAAATATGTATCGTAAATTATCTAAAGAGGTTGGTTAATGTAAAACTGAAATTATAAAATGAGGCTATCCTGTTCCAAATAGTACGTGCAACTGAACATTCAACAAAAAAAAAGATGGTCAGAAAAGGGGGAACACAACAAGTAAGATATTAATTGATCTTGTTATGATTCTTCTCCTTCTAATTCAATTCAACAATTAATGAACCACATAATTAATTGCAAATTTGCCATGGATGGGTGATGTTTGAAAATAGTGGAAACATCATAGCCAATTTCCATGAGCTATCTTATATATTATTTGAATTATTCTAAAATATACACATGAATAGTATACAGTACCTGGTTATTCGTAATGCATATTTACCGATTAATAAAGAGGCCCCAAACAACGAAGATTGCAACAAATGGGGCATATCATGGTTTTAGCTGCAGTACTAATTGAGCAATCTTTCTAAAAAGTTTCAAATCACCGTTTGCTATTGTTCTTTAGTATCAATTTTAGAAATACAAAACAATACATTATGGAAGGAGATGTATCAATTTTAGAAACATATCCTACTCCTACCAACCATCTCCGTGTCTGTGACTGTCAGCATCTCCACCTCCAACAAAAAGAACTGGACATCTCCATTTCACCATCACCTCCTCCATGGACTATGGATCCTCTCCTTCTCTAATCCAATTCTACTAGCCTCCGCCTCTGCCTTCTCTGTTCTTCCCAGCTCGTGCCTCATTCGTTTCTCTCGCTCTTCCCTCTCTTTCTTTCCTCCAGGTATATAAATGAAGAATTAACCTAAGTTTTTTTCTGGATAACTTCTACTTAAGTCGTTTATCAAACTAAATTGAGGTGTTGTCTGCAATATCCAAGTGAATCAGTGAATTGATTGCATTATATTGTTAAAAGGTTCAGTATTTAGCCAAATTTTAGATAGACAGATGGGCTGGTACACATATTTAATGCGTCCCTGTTAACGTCTTCTATGATAATTCATGAAAGTTTAAAAAAAATGTTTTTTTTTTTTGTTTTTCTGAAAAGATGAAAATTGGATGGTTATGTAGTTCTGATTTTGTGGTTGCGCTGAGTGCTGATCTGGTTGGTTAAAATTGGTGGACCAAAATTGAACAATCGCTTCAGACACTGCGCATGTGGTTGTAAAGGCACTGATAAGGTTGCTGACAGGGACCAGTTCATAAGCTTCTGTAAGTATATTATTTTGTGTCTATGTTTCCTCTAATATACTGTACTGTTAATGATACCTAGTTACCTACACATATTAGTTGGTGCCATTTTCTCTGATGAGTTAGATATAAATTAGTTTTTGAATCAAATGAAAGATTCTTTGGGTTCTCCTGTAATTTACAATCAAGAAATAAGAGTTGTAAAAACTGAGGAGCGAAGTCACAAAAAGGACGAGCAATTTCCTTTATTTGACAAGTGCAAAGAGGCATTTAATAATGTTTACTCCATCGATCTGACCAATTGCCCATTTTAGTCTGGCTTTATCTGAATTATTTGGTTTACCATCGATAGGAGCGAACTTGTACCTCTTGCTACATGGCTCACAGGGATTGGTGAGTCATTATTATGACCACTGCATAATTGTGTGGCAAATTTCTCAGTGCAAATCATGGAGCATTTTAAAAGACCCGAAACCTGTTATTAGAGCTTAGGCAATATTTTTGCTGGTGAGAAAGCTGGCCAGAAATTGTTCTCGAGGAAGGGGATATTTTGTACATACCCAGTGTGAATTTGCAAAATCTCGTCCATTGAAAGTTGATCTGAAGGCACAACTACACAGCTTATTCTCTTTCATCAAAATCACACAAGTTCGTCCACAAATTTTTTCTCTTGATTCATTAAAAAATTAAATAGCTTGAAGAATTCAGTAGAAATAGATGACATGGGCAAAAGCTCTCTGCTTATGAGAAAGTAGACAAGTTGCATATGAGCAAAATGAGTGTCAAAGCTCATAGGTGGCTGAAGAATGTTGTTTTTATGTTGACGGGCGGTGGTTTCCTGGTAGATGGAGGAGAATGAAGAGAAATTGTCGGGTACTGGTATTAGCCACTATTCTTGATTGGTATTAGTAAGGTAACCATTTAGCCACTATTCTTACTATTGCAATTGCCTTTACTATTGTGGCATTGGAATTGGTTGGATACTTGGATATTGTAAGATTCTCTATATATTGCATATAATTTTTTTTGAGTGAGGCTATGGTGCTATGCATAGCACGGATGGGGTCCGTGCTACGGCTCAAAATTTGACTTTTCAAAATCATAACGGTTGATCCGAACAGTTCAACATGATTATAAAATGAATATGTACTTGCAAACCAAATTTTATATTTTTCCGAATTTTTTTACTATTTTTTTAGATATGCTGTTTTTGGATGGTCCACAATGTCAAATCAAGTGATATCTAAAAAAATAGTAAAAAAATTCAGAAAAATATAAAATTTGGTTTGCAAGTACATATTCATTTTATAATCATGTTGAACAGTTCAAATCGACCGTTACAATTTTGAAAAGTCAAATTTTGAGCCGTAGCACGGACCCCATCCGTGCTATGCATAGCACCATAGCCTCACTCATTTTTTTTTTGTTTACCAGAAAGTGCTTCTTTTAACCCAACAAGGTTTGCCGTATATATATGTAAAAATTAGGGATTTTGCTGCAACTTTCCTTCCCTTATTCTCAAGAAATAATGAATTTACTCCTCTTTTTTGGCCCTTTTTTTCCTCTCCACGAGTTTATGAGAAATGCAGGGTAATTTACAATTTTTGAAACCCTCCTTTCAAATGGATGTATAGGATAGTTTTAGATCACTATTGCAACACTTAAATGAGTATCATGGAAATATTAATTGTTGTAATGGAAGGTTTGTTGCGGGTTCCTTGTTTGCAAGGTTTGACCTGTACCAACTTGTAATACAGCTGGTACCGGTTGCATCTTTACTTTGCAAATTTACGCTATCATATGTAGGTGTCTCTCTGGTCTTTTGCTATATGTTTAGATAAAAATTCGAATTTGGTTTTGATCTGATCAGGAAAATGTTGGAGGCTGTTAATAAAATCTGTGAAATATAATTCCTCCATATCTTGTAAAGAAAAGAAAAATAAGCGTCAATATAAATAATACTCGGAAATGATTGCTGAAATAACAACAAAAATGATACATACCAGCATACCAGAATTAAATAAAGTCGGTACATGATTACTAAAGCACACAAAAGATTAATTTCGTAAATTATTATGAAAGCACACAGAAGCACATCTGCTAATTACCAGAATTAAATAAAACAGCCAACAAAATTAAAAGGAACACTTGATGAAAATCACAAGGGTGAAGAGTAAAAAATAGATTTCAATTGTTGAAGGCTAGTTTTGCAGCAGCATGTCCAGTTTCGACACGGTATTGTTCTCCAATACCCATGTGAGCCATCAGCAGCCAGACGTGCGTGAGAAGTTCCCCTCCCTGGCTCAATTGCTTAATGTGGTAGTTCGTCTTGCAGCTGACCGCAGCATAACCCAGCATCTCCACCCAAACTTTACTAATAAGGCGCCACCTCTCGTCCACTGGCAACAGATTCAGCCCTTTTGCTAGCCGGCATGCATCAAACAGCACCGATTTGCATCTGTCTCCCTTTACTTGTATTGGATCGACCTCTGTCTCCACATCCAGCAATGCTTCCCTTGCCTCTGCTTCAGTAAGCCCCTTCTTCTCTGCTCGAAAGAAAAGCTTGGCTTCAGTGCACGTGTCCTGGAATCTTATCTTTCCGATACCAGCTGGCATCATAGAGGGTTGCATGATTAGAAGGTACACCAGATAGTTTGACATTATCAAACTAATTTCACGGTTAGAGTAGCTGATGTTGTTATTCGTAGCACAAAAATTGACAAGGCGCTTGATGCGCTCTACAATCCCTTGACCGGTCTCACCGTTTTCATTCGCATTGCCGTGGATGTAAAAGCAGAGGTCTGTGGCAATGTGCCATAGGAGAATGCTCTCGTCAAATTCCTTCTCAACGGTCCATGCCAAATGGCTGCATCCCTCCTCCTTGAGGGTTTTCTCTCCTTTGCAATATCTTAACTCCTTGAAATCAGCTGTGTGGTGGGCACTCTCTGATCTTTTCTTAAGCTCATCAAATAAAAGAGCTTTTAACTCGCACGGTACGCCAACAGTGTGGACAAAAATAAAGTTATTCCATAACTCCTTCACCGTTTTCTCCAAAGATAACAGTACGTTCACCATTTTCTCCAAAGATAACTTCACCATTTTCGCCAAAAATAACAGTACCTTTACCATTTTCTTCAAAAATAACAGTACCTTTGCCATTTTCTCCAAATATAACTTCACCATTTTGTCCAAATATAACACCTTCACCAATTTGTCCAAAAATAACACCTTCACCATTTTCTCGAAAGATAACTTCACCATTTTCTCCAAAAATAACAGTATCTTTACCATTTTCTCCAAAGATAACTTCACCATTTTGTCCAAATATAACACCTTCACCAATTTGTCCAAATATAACACCTTCACCATTTTCTTCAAAGATGACTCCTTCACTGTTTTCTCGGAAGTCGACTCCTCCACTTTCACCGAAGATAACTCCTCCACCTTACTAGTGCCGAAAATCCTTCTAATCAAGTATTCTTCTTTATCTCCCAGGGAAAGGCTTAGCAAGTTGTACTGACTCGTGGAGTTTGACCACCTAGGTTTGCCCTTAGAAAAGATAAATGACATAGCTAATGTAATTACACCTGCCAGTTTGTTTAAGTTTGACCATGTATGTCGTGTAAGTGTGACTATCATCCAATCAGATGTTGTGATTAGAACAAGGGAGGTCAATTCCATGAAGATAGCACTGCCCAATAAAATATAAGAAATTGAAATTTCTGAATTTACATAGCCTTGCTTCTCACAATTATGAAAGATGATGAAAGCAGCAGAGATCAAGCCAAGAGAGATAAATCGCCAAATTCCGCCATTTATACAACGGATATGAATGGCTTTGGTGTGAAACACATCATACAGGAATGAGAGCTCCATTTCTACCACTTTGAAAGCTTTAGATGCTGTACTTTTCCAGAAATAGGTTTGGCTAATTTTCCGATCTTCGAAGGTGAGCATGAGATCTACCACAATAGGCATGAACCTCTTAAAGGAGTCGTAGGCTTCAACTAACAGTTGTACATCATCAGAGTATTTGTGGTCAGAAGGCTGTTGCAGCTGTGTTGCCTCATTCTTTTTTTTGACATATCCACTTTGCCCGGCTTCCCTTCGCCAGACATACTCCTGCATGAATTCAGCATAGTTTGGTCCAGGATTAGGATCCTTGACCAGTGAACCTCTCAGTACATTCATGCTGGCAGAGCGAAGCGCCCAAGTTCTCTCTGCGTACTTGACCAACCCAGTGATGAAAACAAAGGCCACTGCTATACGCAGCCTAGGAATGGCCAATAACCCCAGAACCACCACAAAAGCTATGGTGGTCTGAACTACCAATCCGATGAGATGCCTCAACCAGAGCTCGTTGTCCTCGATAGAATATGATGTGATTGTGTCAGGCCCGCCAAGGTGGAGGAGAAGAAAAGGAGCCCAAAAGGCTGTCAGATCGTCGAAACGTTTTTGGTTTTGTTCCTTGAGAATATTGCCGAGTGCCAAGATGGCAATATAATCGGCTGCCTGGTAGAATGACCAGAGAAGAATGATGAGGGGTTTTCGAGCAGTGTGTTTCCTCCAGGGAGCAAAGAAAACCAGGCCAAATTGCAAGCACAGGCTAGCCAGCACCAGGATTCTAATTTCTTCGGCATCCCAAAACCTCTTCCAGCTCTCCTTTATGATTGTGATTTGCATGTTGGCGTTTTTATTTAACCTCTTTCTTCCAACTCAGTCTGATATTAGATCCTCGCTACTGTCACACCCCAGATTTTTATCATTCGGAGCGGATGATTATAACAGCATCTTACACCTTTTCTTAACCCGTTAACCTACGTCGCTAACATAAAGGAAACAAAAATAACAAAACAGAGTTAGATACAAAGCTCAGTAACCGATTATTTAACGACGTGCTTCTCTATAACTAGCTTAATTTAACAACCATTCAACATGTCGAATTAATTTATACAAATAAACATCAAAATTATGCATGTATATGTAACTAGCGATAGCACTTGAGTCTAGGTTATCTGTAAAACAAGTCACATAGTATTCACACATTTAGAATCTCTGCCAAGGCGATTCCCACATTCTCATAACGCACAATCTGAATCCCTGCCACAACCGATTCTCACATTCTCATACACACAATCTCATCACATCACAAATCAAATCCAACCTCAGACCCGTTAAATATGCCATCATAATCCAATACCCAATAGCAATATCCAAATCAATCATACAAATCGAAAAACACAGATTATAGAGAAATCTGATTACCTAATAGCGAGATAGTCGAACTTCAAATTAGATTGAAACGACAACTCAAAATCATGGCGATGTAGTCGGAATTGGAATCAGACAGACAATCGATTAATAATTGAAATCAGAATTTTGTCAATTGAAATAAAATGAAAATTGGAATAAATCAAATAGATTTTTTTCTGTGGGAGCACTTTTTGTGGGTGCAAATCAAGGACAAGAGTTTTTGTTCTTTTGCTTATTTCTCTCTCGGATCCAAGCAAAACAGAGGACTGAGAGAAAGTGTATTAATCAGGATTGTACTTGGAGGACATAAAACCTTTTTCTTATCGGATACCAAACAGAACGGAGGACATACCCACTAAGAAGGTCCATTTATATGAATTATCCTATAGCCCAATAGTTGGCTACTGGCATGGTGAAAAGTTTCCTCAGTAAAATCGGATAAGAACAAATTATTGGTAACAACTAATTTACCGTTGCATTTAATCGGTAAAATAAAGTCCAAAACAGATAAGAGGGAATTAAATAAATAACTTTTCAGATTAATCCTCAAAGTTAAATATATTACAATAAATTTTCAGATTTATCACAAACTTAATATTTTCATTTCCTTTTTTCAATTTAAAAAAAAATATGCTACCAAAAACAAGTTGTATGTATAAATATGCCATCATAATCCATTATATATGATTCTAGCTGCATGTATTGCCTAAAGATATTCAAACTTGCTTCATTTGTTCAACTCGATCACCATGTGAGTTGTAGGATGCATGTCTTCTGGCCAACTCTATCCAAATCCGATTTCGATATATCGGTGTATACGTACTGACCGATCCATTAATTAATTCTACACATCAGTTATATATAATGCTTTGCAAACTTAATTATTGTTTAATTTCCCGATTATTTATCCAAGCCACTCATTATTGTGATATGTATATTAACTTTTGTTAAAATTCAAATTTTATATTTGTTTAATTTGTTTTAATATCCTCTAATTAATTCTTTTCCATATATAGAAAGAATATGATCGATCATTCCTATACCGGGCAATCTGGTATTCCTTTGATCAATGAATTAATTTTCTTCAAAGCTTAAGAAATAGTACAATAATCAAACAAATAAAAGTTTCAATAAGATTTCAATACATAAATAACATTATATTAATTGAGTCAGATAAACTTTTAAAGAATTAAAAATTGAGAGTTAACTACGAATTGAGTTCCGACGCATTTTTAATTCTACACACGGGGCATCTAGGTTAATTATTAGTAGGTTTAGGTATCATCAAAGTTGCTTTAATTAATTTGATGCTACAGCTGAGCATCTAATCTAATCCAGATATATATAATTTTCTTCCGCTATACTCCATGCATCTAACTAGGACTTTCCTTTTCCATATATATTCTTGCTTTAACTAATTGTTGCCTCCTGCATGCAACATGCAACAGCCTAGCCTGCTGGGGATCTGTGTTGTGTAGCCAGCACGCAATCTTTAAGCTTTAAAGTGTTGAGATCGATCTATTGCCCTTTCTCATTCAACCTATATATATAGTTCGAATTAGCAATTAAGCAATGACAACAATCACTACTACAGATTAGGCGACTATACACAGTTAAAAAAGCTAATGCCACACAGTTCTGTGACCATGTCCGCGCGCATCATGTATGAAAATGTCGATATATTGTACACAGTTGCGGAACCGTGTCTATATAGAATTAACATACACGGTTCCTACAAGCGAACTGTATTAGATCTCTAAAAAAAAGTGCTAAGACAGATAAATTATACATGGTCATAATAACCGTGTATAATAACAAGGGTTATATCACTAGTGGAGAATATACAAATAGTATCGCCTCATCAGAATTGGTTCTGGTTAAAGACTGATACTAATACCTTTCAGGATCGGACATTTTAAACAGCCGACCCTGAAAAAGAAAAGGTATTAGGAACAGTTGTTTATAAAGAGCCGTTCCAGAACAAAATAGGATCGGTCGTTTATAAACGACCGTTCCTGATGTTCTCATATCAGGAACAGTCGATAATAAAGAGCCGTTCCTAATTGTCCAGAACAAATTAACAGGATTGGTCGTTTATAAACGACTGTTCTTGATGTTCACATATCAGAAACGACTCTTTATTAACGACGGTTCCTAATTGTCCTATTCACAAACAAGAACGGTCGTTAATTTCCCTCTCCCCTTTCGATTTAGGGTTTTCTCCGATTTCCCACCTCCTCACCGCCGATCAGATATTGATTGCTCGGTCGCTCGCTTGCATCGATTGCCTTTTTCCCTTTTTTCCCCTTTCCCCTTTCTCAATACTTCGTGTTGGATTGAAGCTCATATATAATAAAACTTCCAAACTTTTATGTTGGTTACGTTCAATGTTCTCCCTTGATCATTTTAAAATAGATTTGGAATGATTTCACTGTAGATCAACAGTTGATTTCCGCGTGAAAATGAAATGGTCCGATTCCAAACTTTCTTTTATGTTGATTTTATATATTGTCAATTTTTTTGTAATTTTTGATTCACTGACTTTTTTATTCGGAACCGTCAGTGTTGATATCTTTACTTACTGTTTTTATTTCGAAACCATCAGTGTTGATATACTATACTAACTATTTTTAATTAGTAACCGTCAGTGTTAAAATCATATAGTGACTATTTTTATTTCAAAACCGTCAGTATTGATATAGTGTACTGACCGTTTTTTTTACTTTTAGAGCCGTGAAAATTTTCCTTCTCGGATTTATATCTTTCGATCAGCCGCGAAGAACTTCATTTCCCCTTATAAATTTCATTTCCCTCTTCTTTGTGATAAACCCTCCCAAATCTATCGAGTCTCCACCTCCACCTTGCTGTCTCTCTCCACCTCCGCCTTGCTGTCTCTCCCCCGACCTGCCTCGCCCCCGGCACAAACCCTCCCCAGCCGTCTCCCTCTGAGAACCGAGCACCCGAGCACAAACACTCCCCCGACCTGCGCAAATTCTACAGTTTTTTTACGCAAAGCACTGACTCCTCATCTGCGGTATGTGTCATTACTCTCCGTTCTTTCTTAATATAAATATTTGCAAATTTATGAAATTATCGTGTAGCAATTTGGTGCTATACCTGTTGCTGTTGGATCTTTTTTGCATTGCTATTGTTCCAAAAGTAAATTTGGTGCTATACCTGGTGCTATACTGTGCTTTAATATCACAAAAGTAAATTCTTATGAGCATTACTCAGAAACTTGATTTAGATGCTATGTTATAACTTATTGTGCTTATTTAAGCTGCAAATTATGAGCTGATCAACTCATTGCACAATTTTCATTTATTTGGATCCTTTCATATCAGGTGCCTCTGAAAAGAACATAAGAAGCTTATTTGAAAAGGCATACTGAACTGCACCCTCCATAGTGTTCATAGACGAAATAGATGCCATTGGATCAAAGAGAGATAACCTCAGAGGGATGGAGCAACAAATCGTGACCCAGCTGATAACTTGCATGGACAAGTTCCCCCAGGCTGTGACAGATAAAAAACCAGACCTGTCACAGGATAAATCACCTGGCTATGTTACTCAGATACTTTAAATTGGGACCCGTATCCGTGTCGGGTGCGTATCGGATACGGGTACGGGTACAATACGGACCCGATACATACTGGATACGTCAGCTGGCGTATCAGATGACCTGGCGTATCCTTAACCGACTGATACGGTCGCTGATACGCATTGAAACGCACCGATACACGGCTTGGTGTCTGGACACGCCCCTGATACGGGTCTGCTCCATGCACCGCGCATAAGACCCAAACCACCCAATAGTGCTCCGTGCACCACATAGACTCAAACCACCCAAACCACCCAACACTGCTCCATGCACCGCGCATAGACCCAAAGCTAAAAAAAATTTTGTGCCAATTAAGCAAGAATCGAACCCACGTTAGTTGCTCAACACCATGCTGCTTTACCACCACAACCACTCATCTTTCTTGTTAGAAGAGAGTAGGTTTAATATTTAATGTTATCCTTGTGTTATTGTACCCATATTTTATATTTGATTTATATAATACTTAACAATATAATTAAAATAATATATCTATATATAATAGGCGTATCGTATCCGAGATTTTTGAAAATTACCGTATCGCCGTATCCGTATCGTATCCGATACGATACCCGTATCCGTAATCCATGCAACATAGCCACCTGGTTATGTGCTTGTCATTGGAGCGACAAATGGACCTGATGCGGTTGACGAAGCACTGAGACGGGCAGGAAGGTTCAACAAGGAAATAGCACTGAGTGTACCAGATGAAGCTGCACGTGCAGAGATATTGTCCATGTTGACACAAGGTTAGGTCTTAAGAATCCATATGGTACCCAATCAAACTCATATACTGTACCTCTTTTATGTTCTAGTATTTTGGAACAGCTTGTGAGAGATCTGTGGATTATTTGTGTTTGCGTCAATGCTGTTTACATATGGTAACTTTATATTCCTAGGATTTCACCTTTGTGACTTGGGGATGATATTTACTGCTATCATCTGTGATATATATATATATATATATATATATATATATATATATATATATATATATATATATATATATATATTTATGCAATTGACATGCTGTATGTACATGGTGAGATTGGAGGGCAATTTTGACCTTATCAAGATTGCAAAATTAACACCTGGGTTTGTTGGTGCTGATCTGCAATCATTGGTGGACAAGGCTAGGAATCTGGCCATGAAGAGGATACTTTATGAGAGACAATTAGGATCGAGTACGTACACTTTAATTTTCCAGTTCCTAATCTGCATTGTGTTAATATATTACCCAGCTTGCACATCATCAAGAAATGGATAATTAACTAAAAGATAAAACACAACTTAATTTAACGAGGATGTTTTAAACAGTTAACCAGTTATTTAAGAGGGAAAAAAAACCACTCCATGTGCAGGCATCAATGCCATTACTGCTAAATTTTACAAAAAATAAAAAAAAATTACCATTTACAATAAAGTGATGCACTTGTACAACATTATTAATTATAATTATATGTCGAAAATTGCTCATGCTGGTATGGAACATTTACAGAGCTTCAATTTTGCTTGTATCATCTTTTGGCTGGGTTTGATCGCCAAATTCATTTTTCAGAGGCTAAAAGAGAGGATAAAATAATTAAGTAAATAAATGACAGCAAAAGTACTTGCTTTGCTTGGCAGAAATATTAATTACTAATATGAATAAAAGTGGTACAGAATCAGACTGTTCCTGAGAGTGTTTTATCGTAGGTACCTATGATGGTACCAGTATAAACCCCTATTAGTGTTTAGGTTGTATATCTATCAATTCTGACCATAAAACCAAACTGGTAAATTTGGTATCGTTGGTACGAACTTACTGGTACAAAACAGATGATTTTGAATTTTTAATATTAATAACAACCTTTTGCATTCTTTCGTAGTAATCATTCAGTTCCCGCTGGTACTTTGAGTGGTTTAACCCGAACCAATCCGCCACGTAGGAATCCAAGCTTGAATGTACTATGACAAAACATATATAATTATTAAAAAGAAGTATTTCACTATTTACCCTGGCCAAGAAATGTAAAAATTACCATATTGGGCTTTTGCAAGAGCGCTCCAGAGAAATTGACAGACAGACTCAAGTGAATTCCTCGCAGCCACCGCTGGATAACCTTCCCACCGGATTGGCGGCGCCTGAACTGGGAAAAGGTTATGGTTTGGTGTACTCCGGTTAGAAGTAGAAATGGTGGTCGTCCTCTGAGGAGGAGTCATGAAGATGGTTAGATTTCCGGCTTTACCGATCAACGGCGGAGGTGGCGGTGGACGGCGTCCTTTGATTGCCGGAGAATTCATCTAGGGTTAGAAGAGAAGGCGGTGGGACTACTGTGTTAGAAGAGGAAATGGTGCCACAGGCCACAGCCACTGCATTGCTCAGCTTCTAAGTTGGAAGCATGGACAAGAAATCTTAAAAATTAAAATAAAGGATTCTGATTTCTGGAGGGAGATAAGGCTATCTGTACGCCAAATTTCTACTACATTTTACGAAATATTGACGTGTCTTGATATTAGGCCAAAGAAAGAAGCTAATAATATTATCTCTGAGTAGGTAGTTGTGTAACTTTATGGGTCTGGTCTGATAGGTTCTATAGTTATCCGCTCTAGTTTCCAGAGCTAAGGGGCATCGGACCTACTTTTGGTTCGATGGACTCTAAAAGCGTCCAATATACTTTAAGATCTGTGTGCACAAAAAATGAAGTAAGTCACGAATATTGACGTACACAGAACAGATCTTAAAGCAAATCACACGGCTGAAGAGACCATTGATCCAAGGACCTACTCCGCTCTAGTTTCCCTATACCTGCTGGGTTGGAAATTATCATCGGAATTGTACGGCAGTGCACCGACGCATAATTGAGAAAGGTTGGTGGGCCCGTAATTTCAGTGATAAGTAAAAGAGAGAAGGTAGAGATTCTAGAGAAGGTTCATGTAAAATAAAATAGGGCGAATTTTGTTGTATTTCTCAAAAATCTTGAAATTACGTATTTCCTCCTCTAAAATTTCTAATATCATATTTACCCTTCTAAAGTTCAAAAACTCACAAATTTATCTAATTTATTATTTTTTTTAATAAAACTCATTTTAAATATATAAATTATCCATTTTACCTTTTCCAGAGAAATGAAATCCCAAACTCCTTATGCACATGTGCTCTCTCTCTCTCTCCTCCTTAGAAAAAAGAACAGATCAGCAGCTGCTGATTTAGAAATCAACTGAAAAATATGTTTCATGATATGCTCATACATCTTAATTGCTCGAAGCTTTTTAGCACATCTCTTAGGAATCTCCTTAAATTTTTTCATTAAAGATTTCAAGATGAGGCATTTACAGCCATGAGTTTTTCCTGAAGCTTTGTAACACGAGCCTATAAAAATTAAGTATATAGAAATAATGAAAAATGATGCCCATAGAAATTGTATATTGAAAATTTGAAAGACAAACACATTAATCTTCTCAGTGAAGTTTTGCATGCATATACTCAATTTAATTGACATTAACATGTGATGCAATAGCGTATCATGCAAGAAAATTATATGCAAGAGTTTAGGGTACTGAGACAAAACAAAAAGGTGAAGATGAAATATATTAACATTAACACACAGAAATATAGTCACCTTGAACGATTTGGACCGTCAAATTGATATTTCAGTCTCTAACATTAAGAGAGAGAGAGAGAGAGCCCACACGTGCATAAAGAACTTGGAATTTCATTTCTATGGGAATGAAGAGAAATGAAATAAAGAAGAGAGAGAAAGGGTAAAATAGATAATTTATATATTTAAAATGAGTTTTATTAGAAAATCAATAAATTGGATAAATTTGTGAGTTTTTGAAACTTTAGAAGGGTAAATATGATATTAGAAATTTTAGAGGAGAAAATACGTAATTTTAAGATTTTTGAGGGGATACATGAAATTGCCCCAATAAAATATTGACAACTCCGAGAATGCTTGTGTACTCTAGACTCTAGTGAAAGAGAGATTCTTTTCTGCCATCAGAATTAACGGATCCTTCATTTTTCATGGCACCGACGCTCGCTGCTCGCACCACTTTATTTCAAATCAAAATCAACCAAATATTTTAAATTTATTGATCAATGTTTGATTTTAAAATTTCCTACTAATTTATTAACGGACAGTCAGTCTGTGCTCTGTACTTATACATTCAAATTTTGAATTTACTCTAGCTATTTATGAATTCCGATCGCAACTGGCTTAAAAAAAAAAGAAAAAAAAAATATTCATTTGGAATATATATACGTATTTCTCAATCCATTTTCAAGTTTGGAGTTTCAAATTAAAACAATTTGTGCACCGTTTAAAATATTGGGCTGAAAGAAGTAAGCCTTGTGTTAAAGAATCTTCAAAATAAATATATAATATAGTTTTTTCTCCATCCAACATACAACTTGTATTATTTAACTTAAAACTTTGGAATGGATGTAAATATTAAACATTGTGATCGCTAGATGTATATCACATATAGGCCCTGTTCGATCGGCAACTATATGGGAAATGGGTTTTGGTGGATTTTCTGATCCATTGGGATGATATACCCAACAGTCGTTCGGTGGTCATATTTGTTTCTATCTTTTTCTAATTTTCAGCCCACCTCGGTATCAACACCAGTACAAATTGGTGGGAATAAAAACATTGACATAGAGATGATTTCTTTTTTCCCACTAACTCTCTCTCCATCAGTCCTTTTATTTTTATTTAAGAGGGTTCCAATACATCATGTCTTTCATACCTCATTATATTTTATATCTTCGTTTTTAAGGTCTAAATTGCCGATCCGAACCGCTTAACATGACATTCATACTAACATATATCTGGTGATGAAATTTTATAATTTTTGGAATTCTTTTACTATTTTTTAAGAGAGGTAGAAAATCACTGTTTTTGAACGGTCTAGAAATAGTGATTTTGTACATATCTTAAAAAATAGTAAACAATTTCCAAAAATTATAAAATTTCATCCCCAGGCATATTTTAGTATGGATATCATATTGAATTGTTCGGATCCAATTTGGACTTTGAAAACGAAGATATAAAATATGTGGTATGATGAGGTATGAAAGGCATGAAGTATTAGAACCCTCCTCTTTATTTAATTAAATTATTAATATTTTTATTAATAATATAATCACTATAATCTCAAACATTTTAGAAAGAAAAATATGATTTCCACAATTAATCTCACAGTACAACCGAACACCCATTTCAACATATTCCTATAATCAAACATGTGCGTACCCGTACTTGTGGGTTCCCGCTTTTTCAGAAGTGAGTTTCTATCCCCGTCAAATCTTATCTCGTATAATCTCGTGACAAACGAACAGACCCTAAAGATGCTTTTGAAAAGTTTTTTCTTTTTTGTTTGAATCTAAAACTAGAGCATAATTTACCGTCTAAATTTGTTAATTTTTTTACTTTTGTGTCTCGCTTTTGAAAAAATTATCTATCACTGTAGGGAGAGGGGGCGTTCCGACGCCCATCGGACCAGGTCCAGTCCAATGGCAGTATGAACCGCTGGATTTCATCAATTAATTATCGCATCATCTTGATTAACGGAGCACCTTGAATTGAATTGGATTTATGAATTGTAGACCCGATTAACTGATTAAACTCATTAAAATTCATCTCCTCCCTTCCGACCCTTCACCTCCTCTCTCTCTTCCTCGCGCTGCGCATGCTTTGCTCCTTCACGTGCTCTCTATCCTGCCCCTGCGTGGCTTGTTCTTGCTCCCTCGCTCCTTCCCGTGCTCTTTATATGATATGATGTCGACAATGTTACCCTCAAGACTGCAAGTGCGCACGCAAGTTTCAGTTTTGATATGAATTTAATCCATTTATTATATGCTTCTCATCTTATACACATAATAAATTGAGTGAGCCTATGGTACTATGCATAGCACGGATGGCTAGTGTACTACGGCTCCGGAGCCCTTTCCCCTTTCTCTGAGCCCTTTCTCTGAGCCATTTCCCCTCTCCGGAGCCCTTTCCCCTTTTACACCATCTCAACCCTTCCCAGCCACCACCTCCCCATACTCCCCTCCAGCCAACTGTCTCCGCCCCTTTCACTGACATATGACCTTCTAAGCTCCGCCCCCTCCCATGGAAATCCTTTACCCATCCCCAAATCAACTCCTTACCCAGTATTGTTTTCTACACCCTCTTGACGGCCATGAACGAGTTGTTCAGGACCTGGACTCCTCAATACTTTTATACTCTACCACTACTGTTCCGTCCCTTAATCGGGGACAGCTTTGGCGGATCCTCATTGACAGGTACGGGGGAACTCAGTCCGATTGGCGCATTCGACAGGTTCCGAGGGGGTATCTCATCTATTTACCACCGGGGCTTTACCAGGACGAACTAAACCTCGACTCTCATTTCTGGGAAGGCCACCATTTCGTTCTCCAGCCATGGCAGGCCCTTATCGGGTCGGATCCCCTGCCCCCCTTAAAAAGAGTCAAGCTCACAATACTTGATTTTCCTCTTGATTTTTGGCATCCCTACTACATGCGCCAAGCCGTGGCGTCAATGGGTACAGTGGTGAGCTTTCATCGGGACTGCTTAACGGGAGATGACTCAACGGCAATTAGACTCTGGCTAGACACGCCCGATACAAACCTTATCCCCTTCCAAATCCTAGTCGGCCATCATGGCAGCTGGACCTCCTGCCAAATCATTATGGATGGGCGCCTAGAGCCTAGCTTGCCTGACCCACCCCCTCTCTCCCCTCCGCCGGCCGACTCTGAGGGCCCAGGGAATCATCAAAACCCAGACGGGGAGCATAATCTCTTTGGCCCCGGTTACGTTCCTCCCTGGAGAAGGAGAGTACTTCGGGTTCAGCTCCCAGAAAGTGATCCCTCTCGCCGGGGCGCCCCGGCGGCTGAGCTGCAAACTATCGGGTTTCGATCCACAGGTCAATGTCTTACACCGAGTTCACCCTCTTCTGTCACTGGGCGGCTAACGGGCAGGCGTGCAGCGCAGCTCTGGCAGTCAGGCTCCTCTCAGTCTGCAGAGCCAAAATTGGGGTGTCTTACTCCCGCCTCCCTCCCCAAGTCTAAACCCATCCAACAAAATGCTTACACGTTTCACAATTATATCACCCACCACTATTTCCATACCTTAAACCCACGACTAATTTACCCACCAGCCACCTCATCCAACTCTCATGCTTTTCCTCCACTTTTGGAGTATAATCATAGAAACTTCTACTTCTTTCCACGGTCCCCCCTGTTTTGTTCTATTCACTGGTATCAGGGCAAAATTCTCCCAACTCCTGCCCCTCCTCCCTTTAACTTTCGAATAGACCTTACAACATTCCTCTTTCTTCTCTCCATTTTAAACCTTCTTCTCTTACACTGCATCGCCTTCCCCCAAATATCCAAAAATCTTTCAAAGACACCTGCTCTTACCACTCCGCCGATCCCCCACCATCCCTCACCATCGCTATTTCCCTCTCCTAACCGCCACTATCTCATAACCTCATCCCCTATCATCTCTTCTATCTATCCTCTCTACTCTCTTCCCTCCTCTTATCTACCCTCTCCTCTCTACCCTCAAACCTCTCTCCCTAAATCCATGGCAACTTTCACCGAGGATGACGAGGCACTGATTCAGAGATTCATTGGTTTGCACACTGATGACAAGAAATGTCCCTCCATTAAGGTGCCTAAACATGCCACTACCAGTACCAATTGGTTGATGTGCCTCCTCTCGCGGGTGGTATCTGACAGAACCGCAATCGAGGCCCATTTTCAGGTCGCTATGATGAAAGCCTGGAACGCGGACCCAAGAACAAATGTGCGATCGGTGGCAAAGAACACCTTCCTTCTTGAGTTCTATGACAAGGCAGACCAAGACAAGGCCTTACTTGGGGGGCCCTGGACTTAAAAAAGCGATTTGGTGGTTTTCAAGGAAGTAAGCTCCCATACTGACCTTAACCCCTCTGAGATTACACATGCGGCAATATGGGTGCAACTCTTCAATGTTCCCCTCAATGCTTTCTCTGAGGAGGGCCTTCTACTCTTGGGTAGTGCAGTAGGAATCCCGGTCTCGCAGCCGATTGAGGGCTTTGTAGGGGGGAAAAGGTTCTATAAAATCAAAGTCAAACTGGATTTATCGGAACCTGTGAAGGACAAGGTGCGGGTAGAACACCCGGTTTTTGGTGATTTGGTCATATATTGCGTTTATGAAAAGGTTACTCGAATATGTATCTTTTGTGGCCGTTTGGGTCATGAACTCTCCTCCTGTGCTGACCACTCAAAGCTCCAAGCCGTAACCCAAAACCCGGCTTTCGAATCCAATTATCCGGGCCACCATATTCTCTCCCCAACTCGCGGTAGCTGGATTACTAATGTAACGCTGCTACCAAGACCTCCCACCACAGCAACACATTCGGGCCCAGAACCTTTGCCGAAAACTGGACATAAGAGACATTTCCAACAGACTGTTCCTGCTGGGCTGAATCTCAGACGGCCCAGAAACCTTTTCTCCAACCCAGAATCTGAATTTAAATGGCACTGTCGCTGTTTTAGAGAGGGAAACAGTGACCGACCTCTCTTCATCCTCTCAGGACAACTCCAAAAAGCCGAAGTCAGCGGGGCGCGTACCGCTGACAAGGAATTTATGAATATTTTTGCTTGGAACTGTCGGGGCAGTGGAGGCTCGACAGTTCCCTCTCTCAGCAGATACCTCCAGTGCACGCACGCAAACATGGCTTTTATCTCGGAAACACGATGTGGCTATCAACGGGCAAGTCAGCGAATTAATCGGCTGCCACTCAAAAATTTCATAGCGGTACCCTCTCGGGGCAACTCAGGAGGCCTTTGGCTGCTCTGGGATGATGCGACCGATGTTAATCTGATTTGCAAGAACTCAAACCTGATCGCAGTCAAAGTCAAAGGGAAGGGGCCGCTATCGGATTGGATCCTAATATCGATTTACGGGGACCCGTCAAGAGTCTCAAACCCGGGTATCTGGGCTTAGGTTGATGGAGTGCTCCATGATGTGAATCGGCCTGCTCTTGTCATAGGGGACTTTAATGCAATTTCATCTATGGACGAAAAGTGGAGGGGGTCGACTATCTTCAAATCCGGGAACATGGCATTTCGCAATTGGGTACATGAATCTGGCTTAATCGATCTCGTGTTAGTGTTATAATCTAGAAGCCAACCATTTATGGATGTTTCTATGTTTTGTTCATGAAATGAAAGAATCATTTTGTTCCTTGAGTATTTAATTACATTATGGATTTTTCGAGTTGAGGACTTGAAATGTAGAACTCTATAATAATAATATAACGAATACTCTAAATGTCCCTAATCTTGGTAATTAAAAGGAACATTATTTACCGGTACGAGATTAGTATGTGGATTAAATGATGATCATGTTCTACGGATCATATGGTAATGAGCTACCAATTTAATCACATAAATACCTGATGGAGATCAGGGGATTGGACATGACCCAAGAATGAAACATAACATGGATTGTGTTAGTGTCATTAATGTTTCATTTGTGTCTTGAATTCTTGGTATGAGATGATTATTTTTCCTACATGAGATACATGTATCTGTAGGTGTTGTCCAACGCTGACCGTAACTGGCAGCTATACAGATAATATCTCAATATGTGTGTTTTGTGCGGAGGAAAAGATATTTATCAAGAATACCAGTGTCCCTCATATTTCATATGTGAGTGATGATATCTTCGGGCCCCTTGATGAAGTAATAAAGTATGCATGCAATTATGATCAATGAGTTTGATCATTATTTACTGAATTACTTAGAATCAAGAAAAGAATAAATTTGCAAGGATAACACTCTCCTGCCTTGGATTTATTCCGATATCATGTGACACGTGAATTGACACAAGCAATTAAATATTGCTTTAGGATCGTGATGTTGATTGGTTCATATCATCTTTATCTGTTGAGTAATTATAATGCATATTGCTAGGTGCCGCTTATAATTTATAGAATTAAAAAGAAGTTTTGATTCTATTGTCAACACGATATAGATTCTACGAGGTCACACCCAAGAGAGAAAATGAAACAAATAAAAGTGTCATGGAGATGAGTAACTTGATCTTAGAATAAATTTATTACATGTTGGACATGGTATACAAATTTATTTCTCAACAAAATTGAGCAAATACAATTAACCGTAATAATTGTCGGGTGGGCCAAAAGTTGGCATAAATGGCAAAAATGAAAATGGCATTGGCCCAAGCCCAATTTAACATTAAATGGAGAAGTCCATTTGATGAAGTGGTTTGGAATAAAGTGGGATAAAGGTGCATCTAATGGAGAAGTCCATTGGATGGCAAAAGTAAAAGTTACTTTTGTCATGTTTAAATCTAGCCATCCATTGTGGTTGAGATGATTAAAACATACCCTAAGTTTATATTATAAATACCCCACCTTTTTCCAAACCCTAGCCACCTTTTTCTAATCCCTCTCTTCTTCCTTCTCTTGATGAAGTAATAAAGTATGCATGCAATTATGATCAATGAGTTTGATCATTATTTACTGAATTACTTAGAATCAAGAAAAGAATAAATTTGCAAGGATGACACTCTCCTGCCTTGGATTTATTCCGATATCATGTGACACGTGAATTGACACAAGCAATTAAATATTGCTTTAGGATCGTGATGTTGATTGGTTCATATCATCTTTATCTGTTGAGTAATTATAATGCATATTGCTAGGTGCCGCTTATAATTTATAGAATTAAAAAGAAGTTTTGATTCTATTGTCAACACGATATAGATTCTACGAGGTCACACCCAAGAGAGAAAATGAAACAAATAAAAGTGTCATGGAGATGACTAACTTGATCTTAGAATAAATTTATTACATGTTGGACATGGTATACAAATTTATTTCTCAACAAAATTGAGCAAATACAATTAACCGTAATAATTGTCGGGTGGGCCAAAAGTTGGCATAAATGACAAAAATGAAAATGGCATTGGCCCAAGCCCAATTTAACATTAAATGGAGAAGTCCATTTGATGAAGTGGTTTGGAATAAAGTGGGATAAAGGTGCATCTAATGGAGAAGTCCATTGGATGGCAAAAGTAAAAGTTAATTTTGTCATGTTTAAATCTAGCCATCCATTGTGGTTGAGATGATTAAAACATACCCTAAGTTTATATTATAAATACCCCACCTTTTTCCAAACCCTAGCCACCTTTTTCTAATCCCTCTCTTCTTCCTTCTCTTGCAAGAAAAATGAAAAAACGTTTTTGTAAGAAGAGGTGAAAAATAGAAGAGTTTTTGCAATTTTGTCTCCACCATTTTTGCTCATGTGTTGAGCACAACTTCTACTCTAAAATTAATAGTTGATTGAAGAGGTAGAAGCTAAGGTTAAGTTAGATTCTTGGTTGATTACCTCTAGCAAGGGAAAAACAAGAGTTTCGTTTAATCTCGGGTGGTTACTCGTAGAGGCTTCGTGCGTTCGAAGCGGTGTCATTTCGAGGCCGACTTGGAGAAGTGAAGGCTCGACAAGGAGACAACAACCCTACATCTCAAGTCCCTACTTCTTGGTTTAGAGACCAAGATTTGAGGTATAAAGATTAAACAAGTTAAAATGCTAAATACGGTTCATCGTTAGTCAAATAAGTAGATCTATGTTGGTTTCTTTGAGTTAAATTTTTGAAATTTGCTCTTGCATGAAACTAATATTTTCTTCAATTGGTATCAGAGCTTAAGGCTTTATTTGACTAATTTTTGGCCGAAATTAGCATGAGTAATTAATTTAATTAAGTCTTGGAAGCTTATGACAACCGTCGGTGTTATTGAACATCTTGCATTTAATTTTAGGATTATTTTTACACAATTATTTTGGAGCCTTCTAAGGTGTTTAAACATTAATTAGTAATGTTTTAATATCTGAAAATAAATTGATTTAAGTGTTAAATTAATTTGAAAGCAAATAGATCAAAAGGACAAATTAATGAAATGAAGAAATTTGCCATTAAAGGCTCGGGTTCTACTATGCACCAAATTTTTTCATTTTTTGTATGAGATCTTTTAAATCCAATTTAATAGTGTTGTTATATATGTCATATGGAGTGCATCTATATATAGTTTGCATTTTTTATGAGTTGTTATAAATAATTCTAATTTAGAGGATAATTAAGTGCTAATTAACAAAATGTGTAAACCCAATGATTAAAATGTATATTTATTTGATGAAATGCATTTTGAAGTAATTGGGAAATTTTTATTCCTCTTTAGGAATAATGAAAATTATTTTAAAGGTTAAAATTAATTTTCTAAGCACATTTGTTAATTAGGCATAACGGGTTGACTATTACTTGTGCTATTTGGAATAGTTTTCAAGGGGTAGTTTGTAAATTTTAATTTACATGAATTATGTGATAAATCAAACCCTCTCCTCTGTTGAAATTTTGTTTTTGAAACAAATTTTTATGGGTCATAAGCTTAAGGAATTAATTTAATTAATTGCATATGCATGAATTGTTTATGCATGTATGGTGCAATTTTTGCACATGTACCTAACTTGTTTTTGTAGGGACAAAAAATGTGAGTTTTGTATGGTCATTTCCAATGCCTTGTGGGATGTAATAAATGTTTGTTGAATGGTTGTAATGCGGCCTAAGGTGCCCCATAATAATTAATTAGATTAATAATTAAGGCACAAATGTTAGGATGCCTTTCAATGTAATTCATCAAGGCTTGCATGCCTATATTTAGAAATTTTAGAAATTCTAAATGTAACTTATTTTCTTTTAAGAAAGTCTTAATAGAAATTAAATAGGCATAGAATAGTTGTGAAATGTGGTGGCCACATCCAAAGAGTTGGCGCAACAAGTGACAAATGCGAGAAAGGAGTTTTTCGCACAAGGCCATACAAACTCACAGCCGCATGATGTGTTTATGTCATTTATGTGTATTTATGAAATATAAGAGTCATAGCATAAGTATGGGTGTATGCTTACACGACCACCATAAATAAGAAAAGAGTTCCAAACAAAATCAAGCGTCATTCCCTTCCTTCTCTATCCATGTCAAACTATCGATCGTTAGTCGGTGGGACCTACACGGTAGGCATCGCTTTCTATCTTTAGAAGATGTGGGGCATGACCGTCATGTCAAACCAAATAGAGAGAGGTTTACTTGACATGGATAATCCAAAACAGTTTTGGACCTTGGAGAATAGTTTGTTCATACATTAGTTGCATGGATAAACACCAAGAGTCACCCGGATGTGATTAGCAAGGAGTTGCTTACCTAAAATATCTAAGTTTAAGTTTCATGCCGACGCTGGCTTATCTTAGTGAAAATATGGATCTTGGACCTACTACAAAAGGAACTAAATTAATATTGTAGTGGGAGTTTTATTTAAATAAAACATTGTCATGAACTAAACTCAAACCTTTGAAATTGTAGATCATGGCAAAAGAAACCTCTTTCCTGCGATCACTGTTAGACAAAGAAAAACTTAAAAATGACGGATCGAATTTTCTAGACTGGCATCGTGCCTTGAGAATTGTTCTCAGGCATGAGAAAAAGGAATACGTCTTGACTACTCCCATCCCTGATTTACCAGATAATGAAGCTAAACAGGAAACTAAGGATAAGCACAACAAGGCCGTGGAAGACGACCTTGAAGTCCAGTGCCTCTTAGTATCAATAATGAACCCCGAACTGCAGAAGCGATTTGAGGAGAATTCTTGTTACTACATCATGGACCAGCTCAAGAAAATGTTTCAAGAGCAGGCCCGTGTAGAGAGGTACAACGTGACCAAAAGTTTTCTGGGATGCAAGATGGCTGAGGGTACCTCCGTAAGTGCTCACATACTCAAAATGATAAGTTATGTGGAACAACTGGAGAAGCTCGAGTGTGCTGTGGACAAAAGGTTGGCCACGGACATCGTTCTTAACTCTCTCCCATCAAAGTATTCTTCATTCATCATGAACTATCACATGCATGGAATGGAGAAAAGTTTGGGTGAATTACATGGGATGCTCAAGACTGCAGAGGCTGACATGCAGAAAGGTGTTTCTCATGTCCTTGCGGTCAGTGAGGGAAGTAGGAAAGTCAAGAAAGGCAAAGGCAAGCGTAAGGGCAATGGCAAGGGCAAGGGGAAGGTTCCAGTGGTGACTGTGAGCACTCCCAAGGTCAAGGTTGCCTCTGATTCTGAGTGCTTCTACTGTAAGATGAAGGGGCACTGGAAAAGGAATTGTCCTAAGTACTTGGAGGACAAGAAAAATGGGAAGGTCCCGTCTTCCTCAGGTATTTTTGTCATTGAAGTTCACTTAGCTACCTCTATCAATGATTGGGTATTAGATACTGGATCATGTGCTCATATTTGTATGAATATGCAGGCACTAAAGGATAGAAGAATGCTAAGGAAGGGTGAGGTGCAGCTCCGTGTCGGAAATGGTGCAAATGTTGCAGCAGTTGCCGTCGGGTGTGTCGAGTTGCATTTGCCCAGTGGGCTTGTAATGGAACTTAAAAATGTTTATTTTGTTCCTTCTATTTCGAGAAACATTATCTCTATTTCTTGTATGGACATGGATGGTTTTTGTTTTACCATCAAAGACAATTGTTGTTCTTTTTATAGAGATGGTTTGTTTTATGGATGTTCTTATATAAGGAATGGTCTATATTTACTCGAAATGGAAAAGCAGGTTCTGAACATCAATAACAAACGACTCAAAACTTGTCATGAGAGTACGACTCTCATGTGGCATTGTCGCCTAGGTCACATAAATGAGAGACGCATTAAGAAATTACAAGAAGTTGGACTTCTTGGTCAATTTGATTTAGAATCACTTGAGACATGCGAACCTTGTTTACTTGGAAAGATGACCAAGGCACCATTCACCAGAAAAGGTGGAAGGGTAAGTAGTTTGTTGGGACTCATACATAGTGATGTGTGTGGACCAATGAGTACAAGTGCCCGAGGAGGTTATCGATACTTCATCACATTTACTGACGACCTCAGTAGATATGGTTATGTCTACTTGATGAGACATAAGTCTGAATCCTTTGAAAAGTTCAAGGAGTTTAAGAATGAAGTAGAGAACCAACTCGACAAGAAGATTAAAGCCTTACGATCAGATCGTGGGGGTGAGTATTTGAGTCACGAGTTTGGCGACTATCTAAGAGATTGTGGAATAGTTTCACAACTCACTCCTCCAGGGACACCACAATGGAATGGTGTTTCTGAGAGAAGGAATCGAACCTTGTTGGACATGGTTAGATCAATGATGAGCCAAGCTGGCCTACCACTCTCATTTTGGGGGCATGCGCTTGAAACCGCCGCATTCACACTAAACAAGGTTCCATCAAAATCCGTGGAAAAGACACCACATGAGTTATGGTTTGGAAAGATTCCGAGTATGTCTTTTCTAAAGATTTGGGGTTGTGAAGCTTATGTCAAACGGATGATATCAGACAAGCTTCAACCCAAATCGGACAAGTGCATTTTCATAGGATATCCCAAAGAGACTAAGGGATATTACTTCTATCACCAGTGTGAGAACAAAGTGTTTGTTGCTCGACATGATGTATTCTTGGAGAAAGAGTTTCTCTCAAGAGAAAGTAGTGGGAGTAGTGTAAGACTTGAAGAGAATCAATCTACACTACAAAATGAAATGATCAATGATGATCATGTTCAACCACCCGTGGATATTGTGGGCAGTGGGAGTCGAGATGAATCAATTTCACAAGAAGTTGTGGAAGAGATTCAACACTCACCCCTAGAACCGAATTCGCAAGAAGTTGAGAATGAGGATCAAGGAACGAATCCACAAGAGTTTGTGGAAGAGACCCCTGAACCACAAGCACAAGTCCTTCGTAGGTCAGCAAGAGAAAGTCGCCCACCTGAAAGATGGTTGGGACTTCACGAGGTGACAGTGTTAGACACTGAAGATCCTTTGACCTATACGGAAGCGATGGCGAGACCCGACTCTGCAGAATGGCTTGGAGCCATGAAATCTGAAATACAATCTATGTATGACAACCAAGTTTGGTATTTGGTTGATCCTCCAAGTGGGGTAAAACCTATTGAAAACAAATGGGTTTTCAAGAGGAAATCAGACATGGAAGGTAATTTGACTACTTACAAAGCACGGCTGGTAGCGAAAGGTTTCAGACAGATTCAAGGTGTTGATTATGATGAGACCTTCTCGCCCGTTGCTATGTTTAAGTCAATACGGATTCTCTTAGCAATTGCCGCATTTCATGACTATGAAATATGGCAAATGGATGTCAAGACCGCCTTTCTAAATGGAGATTTAGAAGAGGACGTGTATATGACACAACCGATTGGTTTTGAAGATACCAATCACGCTAAGAAAGTATGCAAGCTTCAGAGGTCCATTTATGGCTTGAAGCAAGCATCGCGGAGTTGGAACAAGCGTTTTGACAAAGAAGTCAAAAAGTTTGATTTCGTCAAAAGCGAGGAAGAACCTTGTGTATACAAAAGGATTAGTGGGAGTGTGGTAATATTCCTTGTGTTGTATGTGGATGACATACTACTGATCGGAAATGACATCCCGTCATTGGATTCTGTCAAGTCTTCATTGAAGAAGGTGTTCTCAATGAAAGATTTGGGCGAGGCTGCCTATATACTAGGCATTAGGATCTATAGGGATAGATCAAGGAGACTCATTGGATTGAGTCAAAGCGCATACATTGACAAAGTGTTGAAAAGGTTCAACCTGCAAGATTCCAAGAAAGGATTCTTGTCTATGTCGCATGGTGTTCATCTGAGCAAGAAGCAATGTCCATCGACACCTGCTGAGCTAGATAGCATGAGTAGAGTGCCATATGCTTCCGCCATTGGCTCTATCATGTACGCCATGATATGCACTCGCCCTGATGTGTCATACCCATTGAGTGTGACAAGCAGACATCAGTCAAATCCAGGCTTGGCGCATTGGACTGCCGTCAAAAATATCCTGAAGTACCTAAAGAGGACTAAGGATATGTTCCTTGTCTATGGTGGGGAATCTGAGCTCGTTGTAAGGGGTTACACCGATGCTAGTTTCCAGACCGACCATGATGACATGAGATCACAGTCAGGATTTGTGTTCATCCTCAATGGTGGCGCTGTAAGCTGGAAAAGTTTCAAGCAAGAAACAACGGCGGACTCAACCACCGAGGCAGAGTACATAGCCGCTTCAGAAGCAGCTAAAGAGGGTTGTTGGATTAGGAAGTTCTTGAATGAACTTGAGGTGGTCCCCAGTTCCATGGGTGCTCTGGAGCTCTATTGTGACAACAATGGAGCCATTGCACAAGCCAAGGAACCAAGGTCACACCAGAAATTCAAGCATGTTCTGAGATATCACCTGATTCGAGAGATCATCGATCGAGGTGACGTCAAGGTTTGTAGAGTAGATTCGGCCAGCAACACAGCTGACCCGCTGATAAAGTCTCTGTCTCAGGCCAAGCATACGCTGCACACTGCATCTATGGGGATTAGATTTGTTAGTGACTGGCTTTGAGATTTAGTACATGGAGTTGTATTAGAGACTACACTTGTTTAGGGCTTTTATGCATATAGATGTATATGGGATTGGCTCTAGTTCAAGTGGGAGATTGTTAGTGTTATGATCTAGAAGCCAACAATTTATGGATGTTTCTATGTTTTGTTCATGAAATGAAAGAATCATTTTGTTCCTTGAGTATTTAATTACATTATGGATTTTTCGAGTTGAGGACTTGAAATGTAGAACTCTATAATAATAATATAACGAATACTCTAAATGTCCCTAATCTTGGTAATTAAAAGGAACATTATTTACCGGTACGAGATTAGTATGTAGATTAAATGATGATCATGTTCTACAGATCATATGGTAAGGAGCTACCAATTTAATCACATAAATACCTGATGGAGATCAGGGGATTGGACATGACCCAAGAATGAAACATAACATGGATTGTGTTAGTGTCATTAATGTTTCATTTGTGTCTTGAATTCTTTGGTATGAGATGATTATTTTTCCTACATGAGATACATGTATCTGTAGGTGTTGTCCAACGCTGACCGTAACTGGCAGCTATACAGATAATATCTCAATATGTGTGTTTTGTGCGGAGGAAAAGATATTTATCAAGAATACCAGTGTCCCTCATATTTCATATGTGAGTGATGATATCTTCGGGCCCCTTGATGAAATAATAAAGTATGCATGCAATTATGATCAATGAGTTTGATCATTATTTACTGAATTACTTGGAATCAAGAAAAGAATAAATTTGCAAGGATGACACTCTCCTGCCTTGGATTTATTCCGATATCATGTGACACGTGAATTGACACAAGCAATTAAATATTGCTTTAGGATCGTGATGTTGATTGGTTCATATCATCTTTATCTGTTGAGTAATTATAATGCATATTGCTAGGTGCCGCTTATAATTTATTGAATTAAAAAGAAGTTTTGATTCTATTGTCAACACGATATAGATTCTACGATGTCACACCCAAGAGAGAAAACGAAACAAATAAAAGTGTCATGGAGATGACTAACTTGATCTTAGAATAAATTTATTACATGTTGGACATGGTATACAAATTTATTTCTCAACAAAATTGAGCAAATACAATTAACCGTAATAATTGTCGGGTGGGCCAAAAGTTGGCATAAATGGCAAAAATGAAAATGGCATTGGCCCAAGCCCAATTTAACATTAAATGGAGAAGTCCATTTGATGAAGTGGTTTGGAATAAAGTGGGATAAAGGTGCATCTAATGGAGAAGTCCATTGGATGGCAAAAGTAAAAGTTACTTTTGTCATGTTTAAATCTAGCCATCCATTGTGGTTGAGATGATTAAAACATACCCTAAGTTTATATTATAAATACCCCACCTTTTTCCAAACCCTAGCCACATTTTTCTAATCCCTCTCTTCTTCCTTCTCTTGCAAGAAAAATGGAAAAACGTTTTTGTAAGAAGAGGTGAAAAAGATAAGAGTTTTTGCAATTTTGTCTCCACCATTTTTGCTCATGTGTTGAGCACAACTTCTACTCTAAAATTAATAGTTGATTGAAGAGGTAGAAGCTAAGGTTAAGTTAGATTCTTGGTTGATTACCTCTAGCAAGGGAAAAACAAGAGTTTCGTTTAATCTCGGGTGGATACTCGTAGAGGCTTCGTGCGTTCGAAGCGGTGTCATTTCGAGGCCGACTTGGAGAAGTGAAGGCTCGACAAGGAGACAACAACCCTACATCTCAAGTCCCTACTTCTTGGTTTAGAGACCAAGATTTGAGGTATAAAGATTAAACAAGTTAAAATGCTAAATACGGTTCATCGTTAGTCAAATAAGTAGATCTATGTTGGTTTCTTTGAGTTAAATTTTTGAAATTTGCTCTTGCATGAAACTAATATTTTCTTCATCTCGGCCACCGGGGACCTGCATATACATGGACTAACAAACAAGGGGGGAATTTAAACATTAGCCAAAGATTAGACAGAGCCCTTGGCAACCTACAATGGACCATGCAACACCCAAATTCTGCCGTTTATCATCTCCCAAGGTTCAACAGCGACCACTCTCCCATTCTCCTTAGACCTAGCCCATTAACAAAGCCGCCAAAACCGCCATTTAGATGCGAGAACTGGTGGAACCTTAAACCCGATTTTGGTGAAGTTTGTGCAAAGGCAGTAAACGACCCAGAGATTACCTGGACCGGTTTGAGGCATCGGCTCAAGGCTGAAGTGCGGGTCTGGGTGAAGAAAGCAAAATCCCCAAACCAAATGCTACGAGTTATCGAAGAGGAGATGCTGGAAGTGAATTCTGCACAACCCGACCTGATACCTGCGGCAACAGTAGCCCGTCTGGAATCTGAACACGAACGTTGCCTGTTGATGCGCGAAATGTATTGGCACCAAAGATCCCGTATCAAGTGGGCGAATTTTGGAGATAGGAACTCTTCCTTTTTCCATGCTTCCACTGTGACTAGGAGGAGGCGCAACAATATTGGTTCTTTACTGATGCCCGGGTCTGTTTGGGTGACAGAAGAGAGGGAAATTAGAAAAGCATTTGTAACTCATTTCAAAGGTATTTTTGCAAAAGGAACCCGATCTATAGTCCAGGATGTCTATAGCCCCTCTCTACTTGAGGGTCTACCCAAAATTCCTGAGTTCATTAGGCCTACTCTTGATTCTATCCCATCACAGCTGGAAGTACAAACAATAGCAATGTCACTCGGGCCCCACAAGGCAGCCGGGCCCGACGGTTTTAACGCCTATATACTACAGCAACAATGGGCCCTATTCGGACCAACGGTCACTGCTGAGGTTCAGAGGTTCTTCATTACTGGGGTCATGCCACAATCTATTGCAAAATCCAACTTAATTCTAATTCCCAAAGTCAAAGACCCGAGTCAAGTAGGGGATTATAGACCAATTTCGGTCTGTAATGTAATTTACAAAATCATTTCTAAAATTCTGACCTCCAGACTCAAACCCTATGTCGCAGGATGTGTGTCACCTTCACAATCTGCCTTTATCCTGGGCCGCGAAATTTCAGAAAACGTGATTCTCATCAGAGAAGTTCTGCACTCCTTCAAGTTACCCTCTCACTCAACCTCAGACTTCTGTTTGAAAGCTGACCTATCAAAAGCCTTTGACCGAATGGATTGGCACTACATTGAGTCTATTCTCCCGTTATATGGAATTCCACCAAATATGAGAGGATGGATCATGGCATGCGTCCGATCGGCGGAATACACTATTGTTCTGAACGGAGGGAGTGCAGGGGGTTCTTTTAAACCAGAATGTGGGCTTAGGCAAGGGTGCTCACTATCCCCGTACCTTTTTATTTTAGGTATGGACCTATTGTCTAGAAATCTTGCAAATTTGGTGGCTGAAGGTCGGTTGACTGGGGTCAAAATGGCGCCTTCCTGTGAGCCCCTGACTGATATTCTTTATGCAGATGATTTATTATTGCTTGGTCAAGCTACTGCGCAGGAAGCAAATCTTATAAAAACTACCTTGCTTAATTTCTCATCTGTTTCAGGGCAACTCATTGGGCCGCAGAAAAGCTCTATTTGGTTCAGCGCTCACACGAAGCCTGATGAGCGGGCACTCATCTCTGACATTCTCAGTGTTAACCAAGAGATTACCTCAATTTCATATTTGGGTGCGCCGATTACCACCACTGCCCAGGCTTTTGACTTCTTGGTGGAATCGGTATCTGCAAGGTTAAACTCCTGGAAAAGTAAGCTGCTCACTCAAGCGGGTAGAATTATTCTTATCAAATCTGTGCTGCAAGCTGTACCGATCTACTTCATGGCTACTACACAAATCCCAGTACGAATCCTTACCAAACTTACCTCTCTCATCAAAAAATTCTTTTGGGGAAAAGTAGAAAAGCAAAGATACATGGCGTTGTTAGCTTGGGATACTGTGACAGCCCCGATTAGCAATGGTGGTTTGGGCGTAAAGGACCTGGCATTAATGAATAAAGCCATGCTGATGAAAATGTTGTGGAGGGTAGCAGCGGGATCAAATGCACTATGGGCCAGGCAGCTTAGGGGAAAGTATCTTCCAAGGAGCGAATTATGGTTAAGTAAGAGGAGGTCGCGCTGCACAGTTTTCTGGAGGGCTATCCTGGCTTACCGTAATGACCTGGAAGGTATGGTCACTTGGCAGCTGGGGGACGGTACTGTTTGTACAACTTTTGCACAGCCATGGTTCCCGAATGCACTCCGTCACTACCCCCAAACTCGTACCGACTCTCGATTTACGGTAAAGGAACTGATCGATGAAGGCTCGGGTAATTGGGCGGTAGATCGAATAGTGGGCCTATTTGGCTATGCTGCCTCCATGTCCATCGTTTCCAATGTCAGACCACCGGCAGCAGGAAGGGGTGTCGACAAACTCATCTTTCCACTTAGCACCAATGGTGTTTATTCGGTAAAGAAAGCCTACGCACAGATGCTCCAACAGGTCCTGAATACTCCTAGGATCCGAAACTCCCGGTCAAGACTCTCTCCACCAAAAATCTGGAAACATATTTGGCATGAAGGGGACCTTCCACCTCGCCTTCGGGTCTTCAACTGGAAACTGTTTCATGGTGCTTTACCCTTGGGCAGAACAATAGCATCCCGCCTCAGGAAAGGGGATCAGATATGCATGGTGTGTGGGCAAGCTGAAGAAGATGAATTGCACATGGCCTTTCTATGCCCTTTTGCAAGAGCATGTTGGCTACAGAGCAGTCTGGCAATTAAATCGGATGGTCTTACTTCCTCAATTGAAACGGTGTTGACGGAACTGATAGACAAAGTGCCTAAGGAGAGGTGGCAGGAAGCAGTAATAACACTTTGGGCAATTTGGCGATGCCGGAACGACTATGTTTTTCAAGCACAACAACCCTCGCTGCAAAGCTTTTACAAATACTCGTCGCAACTCCGAACTGA
>JAJGRW010003533.1:0-12936 GCA_025461045.1 Carex parvula | reverse complement strand
ATTAGTAAAAAAATTCTAAAAAATGTAAAATTTATGTGGAAGTACATTTTCATACAGAGGTTATGTTGAACAGTTCAGATCAACTATTTCAAGGTCCAAAAAAGAAGATCTTGATCCATAGTATGGACCAATCCGCACTATGCATAATACCATAGCCTCACTCACGTAAATTGTCAATGTTTTGTGCAAATTCATAATGTACAAGCAAAGAAGTGTCAATCATTTCCTTGATCTGAATGGTACAGAATTTTCAGATCAAGTGATTTTCTACCTATCTAAAAAAATAGTAAAAAAATTCTAAAAAATGTATAATTTGGTTTGAAAGTACATATTCATATGGAGATCATGTTGAACGGTTCGGATCGACCGTTAGGATTTTGAAAACTCAAATATTGAGCCGTAGCACGGAGGCCCTCTATGCTATGCGTAGCACCGTAGCCAACTCCTATATATACAGAGAGAGAGAGAGAGAGAGAGAGAATGCTAATATACAAACGTTTGTTGCTGGACTCAGAAACAAACGGTTCGGTTCTCCGATTTTCAAAGTCCAAACAGTCGATCCAAACCATTAGATATTCAATCTATATTAAAATGTACTTGGAGACCAAATTTTACATTTTTTAGAATTTTTTTACTATTTATTAAGCTGGTTTGAAAACCACTGATTTTATTAAACTTATGCACCATTGAAAAACAGCGGTTTTCAAACCAGCTTAATAAATAGTAAAAAAATTCTAAAAAATGTAAAATTTGGTCTCCAAGCACATTTTAATATAGATTGAATATCTAACGGTTTGGATCGACTGTTTGGACTTTGAAAATCAGAGAACCGAACCGTTTGTTCCTGAGTCCAGAAACAAACGTTTGTATATTAGCTATTCTGTGTGTGTGTGTGTGTGTGTGTGTGTGTGTGTGTTCATGTGGAAGGAGGAGCACTTGCAGGAATAATTATTCTCGTTAGAGTTCCTACATGATTGTCGTCTAGTTCTATCAGAATAACTTTTAGTAATAACAACGGAAATAAATCATGGGTACCCATGCATATAAATCATGCACTGGTCACATCTCAAGGATCCTTGTATCATGTATATTATTATTTATTTTCCATGATCAAGGAACAAGCATTATAATGATTATGAAGAAATTATATTGGAATAGGTGCCGGATAAGATTGGAATTGAATGTAATTGTGAAAAAAATAGAAAAATGAAGTTTGGTCCATCTCTGTACCATACAATATGCTATTCTCAATTTCATGAAGGGCTGGAATAGTGAAAAAGTGCCTTCTTCATGGACCGGAATGAGCTCAAATTAGACTGTTTTTCTTGGAATTTCTTACTTTTAACTGAAGTTTTCAAATAATTCAATTTAATTTGCAAGTTTTGGAAAAATTTCGGAATATAAGTTTGCAATCAAATGCATATTGTACCAATTTAAGCACTGCAAGCAGCAAAGAGAACTTTGAAATCAAAAGAAACTTCCGTAGCATTCAATTATGCTGTTCAAAAATTGAAATCAGAGGAATTACATGTAGTCTGTACCGCCATTACTGTACCCGTGTACCAGTCGGTCCCAGATGACAACATACACCTACAAATTGAATAATATTGGATCTGTCATAACAGCAGCATTATAATTGACAATGACAAATGACAACAAGGTACATGACAAAACTGTCAAAAACAAAAGTTATACAATGGCTCCATCAGACTGACCAGCTAGAAGGCAAATAGTTAGGTGTTACAAGCACTTTACTGGTATTCAACAATTATCCTGTGTCAGGATTGCAATATCACAAGTTGGCCTACCAGCACAGGTTCTCTATGCACTGGCAGGCCAGTACCACATCATTCCAATGTAAATTATAGTTATGTTCCAAGAGAGGTACATTCATTCAATATTGTGAGAAAACAGCCATTGTCTGAAACTGTTACAAGTCAGTACTCGGTGACATCAGTAATAGAATATGCAGTGGAACTGTCCCTATAGTTCTAATAGGTACCCAGAACCGACGTATCAGGACTTTTATCACGGGTAGGCAAAAAATTGTACTGGTTGCGGATTGCTATGAATTAACCAATTCAGTCTGTGGGTTTTTCACGAGTAGGCTTACTGGTTGCGGGTTGCTATGAATTAACCAATTCAGTGTGTGGTTTCTTCACGACTGGGCAAAATTTTCTCCAGAAGTAACCAATAACCCGATTATATATAGACTTATACCCGGTTTTAAAAATCAAGTAGACAATTGCCTTGCCTATTCTTGATTCAATGTGGCTCCACCACTAATACCCAGTGCAGGTGCATTTCTTATGGAGCTGATTTAAAATTCAACATAAACCAAGAACTAGCCTTTGGTCTAGTGGCAAAAGCACATGGTCTCTACGTGAGAGGTCATGGATTTGAAATCCAGATGAGAAAAATCATTTGTTGTAATAATAATGATATTAAATAGTTGGGTGGCTTGACCTCCAACTTTTACTCTAAAAAATTCATAGCAACCAATTGGAGACAAATTATTACTATGGCTTTTCTTTTACTTTTGTATTTATTACCTGTCACAATTTAATTTATTATCTTAATTGATAAATGAGAACTCATTAGAAGATAATGGTCATTAAGAAAACTGATAAAATGCAATCGTAATAAAATGTATCATGAGTTAATTTTTTTCTATCAAACACATTGGTAGATTGCACAAGGATGAACAAATATTTTCCTTTTACCATTTTATTCTTTGAGAAATTATTTTTTCTAATCATATGAAATAATTTTCTTTCATCAGTTACTAATAGAGTAATAGTTCGTTATTTCAAAAAAAAATATGTATACCCTTTGAAAACCTTTGATACTACGTGTTTCTCCTTCTAAATTTTATAATATCATATTATTTTCTTTAAATTGCAAAAAGTCAGAAATTTATTTAATTGATTATCCTTTTCTATTGAAACTTTTAAATTTATAAAGTTTTAAATTTATTCTTTATTGAAAAAAAAATATGTAGCATGTGAAAAAGAAATTGATCTATTTGTGGAATTTAAATCTGCTGAAATTCGAGATCCATGAACAGTACTTCTGAAATTCCGAATCCAGCCGTCTAATTTTTTCTGTGCACGCATCACGAAATAGCTAGTTTACGCATCTCGAAACAGTTTGACGGCTGGATTCCGGATTTGTCTCCACGAAACATACATTGTATCATGTTGAATATTTCTCTTTTTTACATATTTATTATTTTAATAAAGAATAACATGAAAACTTTATAAATTTAAAAATAGGTTTAAATAAAAAATTCAATAAATTAGATAAATTTGTGAGTTTTTGAAATTTAAAAGCATAAAATACGATAATTTAAATATTAGAAGAAAAATATATAAGTTTCATAATAAAGACATACCTGAAATTTCTCTTTTAAAAAAAAATATAAATCATGTATCACTAAAATTGCAAACAATATAAAAATAAAATAAAATAAGAAATCGATGGTATTATTATCACTAAAATGGTCCTCTTCTCCTCAATTCTAATTCTTTTCCTTTTCCTTTCCATGGCGTGGTTCTCTCCTTGGCTGATACGTAAGGTCCAAGGATAGGCTCTACAATTCACTGATCATCTTACTTATTCATGCTGATGCTGGTGCGATTCCCAGGCCTGGCACCTCTCCACCGCCTCTGCCACCTCTCCACCGCCTCTCTTCCTTCTCCTCCACCATTAGCACATTGCCACTTCTCACCTCGATCGTCGACGCAAAGTGCAATCGCAGTACACGACCAGCCGTTCTCCTCTCTCTTACACTTCGTTCAAACCCTCTGCTTCACTGGCCGATCTGAGGAGGCGCACCACCGCCTCCTCCTCCTACTATCTTCCTCCCCGCTTTTCACCAATCACACCTACAACGCTCTTGTCTCCGCTCTCCTCAAATCCAACACTCCGCTTCTGACACTTCGCCTCCTTCTCCGCCTCTCCCATGTCAAACCCCTCTCTTCCATCTCTCTTTCCACGTTCAATAAACTAATTCACCTCCTCTCCGAACGATTCCTTGGACATGCTCACCGCCTTCTCCTTCGACTGCACTGTACCGGGCCATCCCCTGACACCGCTACATATACCATAGTTCTAAATGGGTATGCATATCTTGGAGAATTCGCCGCCGCACGCCTCCTGTTCGATGAAATTCATTATTGCTACCTTTCCCCCAATTCACTTACACGGAGTACCCTGATCAAGGCAGCACTGAGGAAACGAGCCCACCTGTCAGAGGCTATGTTGTTGCTGGAACAACTCTGGTTAGAAATGCAAATGGAAAAGGAAGGAGGAATAGAAGAGTCGGTGAGAAATGCAGCTTTTGCAAATCTGATACAATGCCTATGTCAGGAGGCTCTTTTTCACAAGGTCTTTCGAATAGCTGAAGAGATCCCACAAGGTGATTGCATAAGGGAAGAGTTTGCATACAGCCAAATGATTGATTCTGTTTGCCGGTATGGTCAGTACCATGGTGCGGTGAAGATCGTTTACAAAATGAAGAAGAGAGGTCTCGCACCAAGTTCGGTCTCCTACAATTGTATAATTCACGGACTTTGTCTCAATGGAGATTGCACGGAAGCATACCAGCTACTGAAAGAAGGAAACGATTTTGGGTACACACTTCCTGAGGTGACATACAAAGCACTAGTGGAGTCACTATGTAGAGAGAATGATGTTGCCAATGCCAAAGATGTTCTAGAGATCATGTTAGGGAGAGAGATTGACACGGAGACTAAGACACGTTGGTACAACATATTTCTCAGTGCATTGCGCATTGTCCAAAACCCTAGTGAACAACTTGATATACTAGTGAGGATGCTCGAGAAGCAGTGTCAGCCTGACACCATAACCCTAAATACTATTATTCATGGTTTTTGTAAGGTTGGCAAGATCAATGAAGCAAGAAAAATATTGCATGATATGATTGACGGTACATTCCCCTCGTGTGTACCGGACGTAGTCACCTTTACCATGGTCATCCACGGGTTACTTAATACTGGCCAATCTGATGAGGCACTTGATATGTTACGTAATATGGTCCAAAAGCACAGTTGTGCACCAAATACAGTAACTTATAATGTCATCATAAAGGGCTTATTTGACCTAAAGAAGGTTGAAAATGCCTTGGAGGTGTTTGATGAAATGCTCAGAAAGAGGATTTCTTGTGATAGCTTGACTTATACACATATAATAAAGGGTTTATTTGAGTCTGATCGGGCTGAAGAGGCCAAGAGGTTTTGGGATGATATCATATGGCCTTCAGAAAAGCATGATGAGTTTGTTTATGCAGCAATGCTTAGGGGCTTCTGCCGAGGAGAGAAATTTGACCAAGCATGTGATTTCTTGTACAAATTGGTCGACAATGGGGTTCAACCTGGGGTTGTTAATTACAACATATTGATTGATTATGCTTGTAAGAAGGGGTTCAAAAGGAAGGCATACTTCATTTTGAACCAGATGAGAAAAAATGGTTTGGAACCTGATGCAGTTACTTGGAGGACTTTAAATCAGTTGCATCGTGGTGATAAATTGGAGATGGTTATGGGCTCCAAGTGTGATAATAACCAGGAGGTCCAGGATCTTTCAGCAAATTTGAAAGTGAATCCTGATGGCAGTCTTTTACATTGTAATCTGGATGAATTAATGGAAGATTTTGTGGATCCTTCTCTTTCTACTGAGCAAGTTGAAGGGGCTTGTGATGTACCAGGAGATGCAAGTTTTGCAAAACTTTCCAAACTCGATACAAAAGAGCCTTTGTCAAGGACTGCAAGGAGGGTGTTTGGGTTGTTGTAATTTTCTGTTAAACCTGTATTTAAATTAAAATATATTCTTTGATTTAATTATAATTTTCTCGTCTCTTTATCATTAAAAATGTTTGATCTCTCCATGGCTTCTAATATTAATGTTCTAGTCAGCGGAAGAAGTAACAGTGATTGTTGTGGGGATAGGAAAGGCAGAGAGAACTAGTGCCATGTAACTATGTAACCTCAACGATCAATCAATTTCTCTGATGATAATAAGATGCCAAAATTGTTAATAATTGGTACTTTCTAAGTAATAAGTTTAATGGAGAGCAGGTGAGGTGTTGGAATGGCATCAATTAACTAATCAGATGTTGACCGGCCTTTATTATTTCTTAAAATATGTGGGTCCAGTATTTCATATATTTATTTGTCAATTTTATACTAGTGTTTGTTTCTGTTAAGCATTATTGATATGAACTGTTGGCTTCTTGCTTATTGCCGCTGTAATCGAAATAAACTTCAACATGGAATTGGCGTTGTTACATAATATCTTTCGAGAAAGTAATGTACCACAATAGTATAGCTCACTACAGATAATAGCGGCGTTATGTTAAATATGCATTCATTCTTTGCATTTAATTTACCAGAGAAATGGTCTTTAGATGCAAATAAGATATACTGTGAAGTTGTTTTCCATATTGATTGTCAAAGCGCTTAATCTTATCTGTGTAGACTGATTGTACGTTGAACACCACAAAACAGAGCCAACATTTTTTTTTTCTTTTCTGAAACAAACAGAGCTTCAAATCCAGATGAGATGTACAATGACCTAATAGAAGAATATCAAAGTAGATCTTCAGGCTATTTTTTCTACAAAGAAGCCTACCACCCAGACAATTTCTAATTCCCATGTAAAAGGATTTGATAAGATGCAATGAAATTGGAAAAAGGGGAAAAACCATACACCAAGGAAGAAGGGGGAAGAACAGAAAACGAAGAGGAAACAATATTGAGAGGGGGGGAGGGGTTAACAAATGATTGCGCCTCGCCATTTCTGAGTCAAAGATGCATACTCAGAACCGGGCGTTCTCGAAGCCGTGCAGATCACTAACTCGATTCAACGACTTTCTCATTATTGCCACCTTCGCCAGCTGTTCTGCGGCTCGCCATGCTGATGTTGGCGTCAGTGCATCTGCAGCCGCAACATTTACTGCCCCGTCTCTTCTTCGTGTCCTCAGAGACTGACATGGTGGAGTCGGTGGATCCTGTCGCATCTCCCGCCACCGCAACTGCACTTCCCTCATCTCAGAATCCAACTTTTCAATAAGGGGATCCCTTTCCAAGGAAGAGTACCCAGACGGAGACTGCATTTGTGTCTGTAATAGAAGGGATCGAGCTGAAGAGAGCAGATGTTGTGCTGTTGCATAGTCCATTAACTCAACAAGCCTCCTCGATTCTGCCAGTGCACGAGTCGCCACAAAGAGGTCACGCAAATGGATGGACGTGCTGTTGCAATCCAGAGGAGGTAACAAAAGAGGCCTCTCTGATCCGCAAATGGATTCACGAGAAGTCGGATCGCGGTAATTCCACCTGGTTGACAATGACATGTGATCCTGCGGTTGGAGCGGGGTTCTTAACTCCAGCAGAAGTTCCCTTTCCTCTTCGGCGTAGAGATCCCCGAGCGGCACCTCAATAACCCTGCCTCCTCGACCTATATTATCGATTGGTAATGCCACTGTCTGTTGCCCGGACCCACATGAATATACGGACAATATCTCACCACAAGGGAAGCTTAATTGTAGCTGTACGTTCTGCATCACCACACTCACCAGCCCACCTAGGCACCTTACAAAGGCATCCTCCTTTCTTGGTGTGGCCTCCAGTGTTGTTGGTCCTTTGCTAATTGGTATCTCCACATGTGCGAAGCGCGTAGTTGCTTTAGGTGTTGGTACTTGTTGTATTGTTGTATGATCCCTCTCTTTCTTCATCTCTTGTTGTCTGTCCGAAAGAAGCATAATAGTAGCGACAGAATTTCTTTCCCTCCTCTCCTCTAGCACCTTTGTGGCCTTCTTTAGCGCATCACCAATACATACATTGCTAACCACACCACCAGGTGCGTTTCCAGCCGCCACAACCAATCGATCAACAATACTACGGGCAGAGCGTTGCCCCTGTCTTGACATGCGCCGCAAAGGGAGCAAACGTTTTGCGGCTGTGCCAGAGAATGCAACAAGAGATAACCGATCAGATGGTCCGAGGGATGCAATAACAAGACGCACAGCCCGTTTGAGCATTTGCAATTTCTCTCCAGTCATGCCCTGCCCAACGTCTAAGACCATTACCAGGTCGACTGGGGCTGGCCTTGCATGGCTGGATTTTGCAAGTGGAGGTGCTTTTACCGTGATTGATACTACATATTTACCATGTTTACGGCCGGTTGATATCAGGGCAGCCTCTGGTGATACACCAATGGACAATCCAAAGTTCATATCTCCTGATTCTGATTCAAATTCAAGCTCAGCATCTTCATTTGCTTCTGGGATGGGGTTGAATCCACCATGATTGACCCTTGATTTGGGCAAAAGGGGTTCATCATCGTTATATACCTTGTACTTTTTATTCAAAGCAACAGGTTTTGAATTCTCTTTCCTGGGAGTTCGATTTTCAGCATTGTCATCAAAGAGTTGATGTTTTGGTTTTGGGGCAATGCCTAGGGGAGAGTTGGGCTGGTGTAAGCGGAGAGAGGAGAGAAAAGGAGAATGATGCCAGGTGGCTGAGCATACCGGGCAGGAAAGGGGATGGGATCGCATGTAAGTGGAGATGCATGGGAAATGGAATGCATGTCCACACTCTGCCGTGAAAACCGCCATGTTTCCACTAGACCTACTTTTCACACTCTGATCACACACACCACATCTGCCCTGAAAGACAAGAGATGGCTAGTTTAATATGAACCAAAAATGTCAACTAGATCTAGATATTATTTTGGCATAAAAAATATCCAATTTTCTCATATTTCTAGGTTTCTCTCCTACAATAGGCAAATCTAACATTCCAAATGTTAAAATAGAAAGAGCAAAAAGTATTGGTCCTACAATAATTAGATAGATCTCTCTGACAAGATAAAGCTCAAACAAAACAGAGGAAAAGGCAAAAGAGAAAAACAAGTACAGAATATATACATATAAAAAAGCAAAGTTAATAATCTCTCTTCCTCAGCCCCCACATGCCATGTACAGTAAATAAAAGCTCAAGGGCATTCAAAATTATTTAACCGTTATTAAAAACTAATGAGGTTTGAATTAGAATTATCAAAAGGTGCAGATTTGAACAAGAACTTAGACACACAAGAAGAAGTAGAAATAAAAGGTACCCTGGAGAGAAGAGAGGCCTTAAAAAGGGCAAATTTGGATGGAGACCGAGGCGAGCACGGTGCCGACGCAGCGGTTCCCTTCTTCCCGGCCTTCTCCTCATCCGCTTCGAATTTCGTGTGGCAGCGGAGGCCACGTGGTGTGTTCGCATTGGAGAAAAAGGAGATCTTGGAGCAGCTCCGAGGGCTAGGGCTGTCTCCGGCAGTGGTATCTCGCCGGACGGAGGTGCACAGCGCTCTTCTCCATCCCGTCCCCATTTCTCACTCCTCTGTATAACCGATCTGACCTTTGCAAATTGCTCCTCTAGCTCCTGTTAGAGAAAATGAGATGCGTCGTCCTGGAAAGTTCGATGTATCATTGGCTTATGACGTGTAGTTTTTATTGGAGAGAGAGAGAGAGAGAGAGAGAGAGAGGTGTTTGGGTTTGGTGTTCTTTGATTTGTGTGATGAGGCTTGTTACTATTTATGCGTCCGTCGTTTACCTCTACTCGCGGTCAGTTTAAGCTGTGTACACTGTGGAGTTACAGTGAGGGAGGCAGGGAAGGAGGGAGGGGAAGGAGGAGGAATAGGTGTAGGGTCTAATCTAATAGATGAGATGAGATGAGAACAACCTACTATTATTTATCTCTGCGCTCTCCATCCCCACCTTCTCATCCATTCTTAATATATTTGTTGATTGATAACCATCTCCATTGCTGCACCCTTTCGGTCACGGCTATATTTGATTGGAGGAATAAAATAAAGGCCAAGTGTTGAAAAAAAATGTTGTTCTGAAATTTAAAATTTTTTATTAAGAGAATTAATAATATAAGTATAACTTTTTTATCCGAAGTTGAAATGTGGATTAAGACAACTCTTTGTCCTAATATATAATAATAGAGTGAGCAATTTCTAAAGATAAAAAATGCGGATTAAGAAGAAAAATGAAAGGAAAATGTGCACTTAAGCATCAAAATATCTAATGATATCTCACTAAGAAATAAGTTATCATTTGCATGTATTAAAAACTAAATTATCTTTTCCTACAATCAGTTAGGAAAATGTTATAAAATAATTTTTACAATGGAAGATTCCGTAAAAATATTCTAATGTCTCCTATCAAGTGGAGCTGTAGATAACTGAAAGTTACTTTTTGTGGGGGTAGGTTAAGAAAAATGACGCTTGTTGCTTAATCGTCGGCCGCAGCGGTTTCTATAGGACATATACTATTGTAATTGTATTGAAGTGGCAAAGTTCTAATGGATGTGACGTTTATTACTGGAATTGAATTGAATTGAAATGACGTGAGGCCTATTGAATCTACATCATTTAATGCTCACTGAATCAGTGCAGCCGGATACATCATTTAATGCTCACTGAATCAGGGTCCTGTTATTCCGATTCCAACATTGAGATTCGCGCGTGAAAAAAGTTTCCTTGTCGAGATTCGCAAATGGAAAATTTTGAATGGTTGGGATCGGAATAACAGGATCCTGTTATTCCATTGGAATAACAGGATCCTGTTATTCCATTGGAATAACAGCAGATTTATTTCCAGTGCAGCCAGACTCCTCTTTGCCGAAATTTTTATTAATAGAAATAATAATAAAAGAATGTCGATATAGAAGAACGAATTCGTCGGAATTTTAAATCTAACAAAGACGTTATTTTTGGTAACGTCCCAGGGGACGTTACCAACGATAACGGCCCGATTAAAATCGCTAATCAGCTTCTTAAAAAGCTGGCCGTCGCCAACGATGACGTCCAGAGCAAAAAAAAAAAAAAAAAAAAAATATGTGGCCGTCACCAAAGATGACGGCCAGACTTTGCGTTTTATTTTCTCCGATATCAATGCCAGACTTTGCTTTTTATTTCCTTAAAATGTGGCCGTCTCCGATATTTGATATGCTCAATATTTTTTCTTAAATTGTTAAAAAGTTTTTATTTAAACTATAAACATAATTAATTTGAAAATCCAAACCGTTCAACATGTTCGAAATATTGAAATGTGCTTCGAGACCAAATTTTACATTTTTGGAATTTTTTTACTATTTATTAAGCCATTTTTTCAATCGCTGATCCGGTGGTCCAGAAAATTTTACTGTTTACCGTTGGATCAGTAATTTCAAAGTGGCTTAATAAATAGTAAAAGATTCCAAAAATGTAAAATTTGGTCTCGAAGCACATTTCAATATTTCGAACATGTTGAACGGTTTGGATTTTCAAAATTAATTATTGTTTAATAGTCCAAAAATATATATTAATTAAATGTAAAACTGCTCAACATGTTCATTTAATTAATATAAGCAACACCGCAGTTTTACATTTAATTAATATATATTTTTGGACTATTAAACAATAATTAATTTTGAAAATCCAAACCGTTCAACATGTTCGAAATATTGAAATGTGCTTCGAGACCAAATTTTACATTTTTTGGAATTCTTTTACTATTTATTAAGCCACTTTGAAAATTACTGATCCAACGGTAAACAGTAAAATTTTCTGGACCACCGGATCAGCGATTGAAAAATGGCTTAATAAATAGTAAAAAAATTCCAAAAATGTAAAATTTGGTCTCGAAACACATTTCAATATTTCGAACATGTTGAACAGTTTGGATTTTCAAAATTAATTATTGTTTAATAGTCTAAATAAAAACTTTTTAACAATTTAAGAAAAAATATTGAGCATATCAAATATTGGAGACGGCCACATTTTAAGGAAATAAAAAGCAAAGTCTGGCATTGATATCGGAGAAAATAAAACGCAAAGTCTGGCCGTCATCGTTGGTGACGGCCACATATATTTTTTTTTTTTTTTTTTTTTGCTCTGGACGTCATCGTTGGCGACGGCCAGCTTTTTAAGAAGCTGATTAGCGATTTTAATCGGGCCGTTATCGTTGGTAACGTCCCCTGGGACGTTACCAAAAATAACGTCTTTGTTAGATTTAAAATTCCGACGAATTCGTTCTTCTATATCGACATTCTTTTATTATTATTTCTATTAATAAAAATTTCGGCTCCTCTTTGGGATTCTCTATCAGGTTTCGGATTTTCTATTGCTCCAACCCTGTATTGTTCCGTGCCACAATTTCACGCGCTTCTTTCAAATTTTTGTATTTCACAAAAAAAAATATTATATGAATTTATATTTATTTATTTATTGTATTTGAAAAATTATCATATTAAGTTTTCTAAATTCAAGTAATTTTCTTTCAATAGTTTTCAAAAGAAAATCTATATATATTTATATACATTTATTTATTTATTTATAGTATTTGAATCATATTAAGTTTTCTAAGTTCGAAGTAATTTTCTATCAGTAATTTTTAAGCAAGCAAAAAAAAATTTATATGAATTTATATTTATTTACATTATTTGAAAAAAATTATCATATTAAGTTTTCTAAATTCAAAGTAATATTGTATCAGTGATGTATTATAGCTTACTAGTAAAAGTAAAACAAAAATAGTTGTGCTGATAATTTTTACTTTTGTTTTTTTTACAATTTTAGGATTAGTTGTAAAAGAAATTATGCACTAATTCAGATAATTCAAATAAATATATTATCAATTATATTAATTAGAGTTTAGTATGGTTAGCTCACCAAATAGTTTACAAGTTTTAACTTAAAAAATCATCAAATTGATTTAAACTATATTTGAACCATTTCTCTTGATATATTAGAGAGTGGAAACATTTACAATCAATTTTTTTAATACTTTAATCTTTATGTTTTATTGTATATAAGATCAAGAAGTGTGAAAAAGAAGTTGAAAATTAAAATTTGAATATAATTAGTTGGGTCATTGCGTAGATA
>JAJGRW010003532.1:0-25003 GCA_025461045.1 Carex parvula | reverse complement strand
GAGTCGTAGAAAACCATTGCATCGTAATCAGCCCCCACCAGAGTTATTCGGATAGGAAGACTTCTTGTAAACAAACCCAATCCAATCATCTTCACAGCCTGAAATATAGCATGATTCATACCATTTAAATTTATTTACATTTAATATTTACCATAAGTTCTGTCAATTGAAACTTTTTCTCCAAGTCCTAAGAGCATCTTGATAGTTTTGCAAAAAGTTTCGCCCAAAACATTTCCACTCGAATTCTATTTTTGCTTTTATATTTTATTTAATAACTTAGAAGTATGTAGATGCACCTTTGCATTATAAGATGCTAGGGCAAATCTCAATCTAAAATTTGGCTTACACACAGAATGATGTTTGTATCCATCTTTATCAGGATAAGCATAAAACAATCGGAACCTTCTATACTGATAGTGACCATGAATGGTACCAGACAGCACCTGGAAATATGAAGACCTATGCTGCTGATACTATGTTACAGTAGCTAGGGGTGTTCGTCGGGTCCGGTTTAATTGGTTTAAATTCGAACCGAGAGAGTTTGGATCATTAAACGGTTCGGCTTTTCCGGTTAAATCGTAGGTTCAGTCCATTTTTTTAAATCAATTTAATTGTTTGGCGGTTCAGTTTAGAAACTTTTAAAACCGGTTAGGCCGAACCGACTCCCTTCTCTTTCATGAACCGGTTTTAAAAATTTCCCAACTGAACCCAGTCCCTTTAATGAAATCATTTTTTAAAACCGATTGCAATGTTTGGTTTGGTTTTAATTCAGTTGATAAGTTTATTTCAGTCGGTTCGATTGTATTTTGAAAACCGAACTAAAATTTTGGTTTGCCTATTTTGTTTCAGTTTTTAACCGAACAGAACCGATGAATACCCCTAACAGTAGCAGTAAACAAAGACACTTTGACTCACCTCTAACACATTTTTGGCCCTTGTTATTGTAGAGAGACGAGACAAGATTATCAGCTGGATTTGAAACTATGGTCCCAATGGCACCCGAGATGTAAACCGGCAAGACATGTCACGCCTAGCTGTTGGGCTACACGAACAGTCTTGTTTCCTCTTTTGAATCACATTGTCATACAGAAAATCAACTGAGTGCTCGAAAGTAGAAAACATAAGCATCGGAAACTGCATGCACAAAATACACTGTGTTCAATATGCATCTTGAAAAAATCACCACATAAATGGATTCATTATTCATCTTGCTCTTCCTTCTTTCTAGTGTCTGCTTTGAGTTGCATCAAAATTCTATCAAATAGTACTAAATCCATCCTAGCATTCATGAGTAAATTACATATATGACCCTTAAAGTATCACTCTTTTACCATTTTGGTCCTTGTAGTTATCTATATCACATTGGTCCTATAATTTAACCAAAAAGTAGATGCAAATTCACATGAACAGATCAGTATCATGCTGTGATTATGGATTCTATTGTTGATAAATTTTTGGATATACAATGGTGCCATTGAAGTCATCACCCATAGCATCAACAAAAATGACATGAATATTAATATTATGACCCAGATTATCAAGTACTAGTGATATGGACATTAATATTAGCACCCAAATCATCTTAGAGCTACATAATTAATTCATTTTAAAAGTATTTTAACCTTTTGACTGGTTACAAATGGATAACTTCAGGAACAAAAATGGTAATTTCGAAACGTTGAAGGACCATTGTGTAATTTACTCTAGAATTTGCAGATAAATACAGACTAACCTAATTATTTCTAACGGAGTTGTAAAATAACCATAGCAGAGATAGAAACTTCTTACAAGGGAGATTACGACCCCAAAGGGGTAGAAGCCCTCTGTAAAATCTGTATACAAAAAAATTGTTACCATACATTAAATCTTTGCCAGAATTCATATCACTTTAATTCAACAGATATCATATAAAGAAGGAAACAGGAAAACAGAAATAAATAAGAGTTTCTCAAATATGTTAGTGTTCTTATTGATTTTTGTCTGCGGTGTAAGATCAGCTCTTGTTGACTTGAATAAGATATCTAACTTTATTATTTGCTAAGTATGATTTAGAGAAATGATTAAAATAAAACTGCTCCATATCAACCATACATGATGCTAACAGAATTTTCTCTTTTTCTTTTCTTTCTTTTTTTCCTCATGTGCTGAGTTTATATTTTGCACAATGGAGACACACAGGCTAACTAACTGAAGTGAAATAGCCTGAGGATTAATTATAAAATGATTTTACTAACCCGAATAAGCCTTCTGATGCATAAACCCGGGGAAACCCATCAATCAACCCTTTTGCAAACTTCGGCTGGGTTTGAACACGAACTTTTACTGACTCAAAGGGGCAAAGTGCAATATCTGCAAATACCTGGGCCGATGCACTACTGACAAAATATACCATGCTTCTATTTTGTGGACCTAAAATATCAGAGTATTGTTTCTTGAAGTATTCATACAAGCCAAATCTGCACCCGCCTTGGAACCCGTATCCGAAAAATTTGCCGGCCCAGCCTCGCCAGAGAGACATTGGCCCTTGCTCTCTTACAAGCGTGCTTAGGCCTGAAAATATGCTGTCATATTTCAAGGGGTTCACCTAAATAATGAAGAAGAAAGCTAGTTACATTATAAGTATTATGTATATTCATGGTAATTTATTATCTTTTTTAAATAGACATAGCAATTATTCAGTTGCCTCTTTGTTATTTGGGGGATAAGTCAAAATTACCAGGTGTTTATATGATAATTTTACTTAAAAACATTTTCTTTAATGTTTTGAGTGTTTGCATTACTAATTCAATAATGAATCAGGTGTAACCAGTTTTTTTTTTTGAAAGGCTAGGTAGAGGCTACCAAGCTTACATACAAACAACAACAAAAATAACAGCTTACAGACCCTGACTTGTTTGCATTTGTCAGAGAACTGTACTAGTTCAACCTCATAGCAAAATTTATTTGTTACAGAATTTAAGCCACAACTCCCCTAATTGCACCATCTTAGGGGCTAATAACCAGGTGTAACCAGTTACAATATAACTTGAACTCGATCAATCCACCCTTTTTTCTTTAATTTAATCGATTTGTCAGGTACTCAATTTCATGATTGGGCATTAGCAAAGCCGTGACATCTAAATGAAAATAGTACATTTTCTTAAACAAGCATTTGGGCTAATATCAGATCTTCATTTGTCTGCTAATCCACACAAAACCAGTCAGACTCTACCTCTAAAAACAAGACTAAATAAAAAAAAAAAAAATGAAACCTGACCTGCATATTGACCTTGAGAACATCTAAAGGGGTAATGGCGAGATGTGTTGTACCAGCACTGAGCATACCACCAGCGGCGCACAACGCATAATACTCAGGTGAAAACACCTTCCTGTAAGGTTTTTGTTTCACCCGTGCAACCTCTTCCCTCGCCATTTCTACTTTCTCGCTCTCGCTCTAACTCTCCAAGGTTCTGGGAAGGAATCCCAAGAGATGCGGAGCGAGAGAAAAAAGATCGATCAAGGCATCACCGTCACGGCCAATGGGGTGTGACAAGTAAGGTTTAGATTCTTTCTGATTTCTACGACTAGAAATTGGACCACGTTAACTCGCGGGGGCGGGGCTGCAGGAGTCAATTAAGAACAACGTAAGCGCTGGCTTAAGCCCTAAACCCATCGATGGGGTATTTTACTAATTTGCCCTTTTACCCAGAATGTTTATTTTATTAACTGTTCTTGATAAAAAAAATATTCATCAAGTGCTCAAAATATTTTTATCGTATTTTCAAATTGTATCTTAAATTCTCATGTGAGTAATATATATCTACACAAACTTATTTATATTTTGTTAAGTATTCTAGTGGAGGGTATAAAGATTTTTTTAAAAAACCATAATTATTAAAAGTAAATTTAGAGAACCAACTTAATTGATTTTTTTTGACAAAAACTATAAGTACCGAATAAGCTATTCGGTATATCTCATTTACATTTAAGCGGTACCAAATAGCCTATTCGGTACCTCCTAGTTTCACAATTTTTTTCATATTTCCTACCAAGTAAAGGAGTAAAATTGGGTGGTACCGAATACGCTATTCGGTCGCTTAAACGTAAATGAGAGGAACCGATAGTGTATTGAAAAGGGTCCGGGTCGGGTCGGTCCACATCCACGGGTTGACCCAGGCACGGGTTAGCCCGGATCAACGGGTTGAGTCGGGTAGGGGTAACTGGGTTTTTTTTTAGTCGGTCAACCCTTACCCGGCCTAAACCCGGCGGGTTAGGTCGGGGCGGGGCGAGGCGGGTTGGCGGTCCGGTCCGGTCTGGCTCGGTTTTTTTTTTTGGCTGTTTTTTTTTTCTGTTTTGTTTGGGAGTTTTTTTTTCTGTATTTTTTTTTGTTTGAGGGCGCAAGGCAGCAAGCACCAGTGACACAAGGCAGCAAGCCAGAGGGGATTCAAATTTGAAAAAAAAAAAAATATAACTTTAATTTTAAAAAATTTATTTTAAAAATCTATTTTCAAATTTTGGCCGGGTTGGCTCGGGTCCCGTCGGATTTGGGTTGGATTTGGGTCGGGTTTGAGTCGGGTTTGGGTCGGGTTTGAGTCGGGTTTGGGTCGGGTTAGGTCGGGTTTAGTCGGGTTTGGTCGGGTTCGGCCGGGTTAGACCCGGATCCCGGGGGTTAGGGTCGGGTTTAGGCTGGTTCGGGTTCGGGTTCGGGTAGGCGGGTTGAAACGGGTGGGGTATGGTCGGGTTTCGCCCAGAAAACCGCATCCGACCCGTTTTAAACCCGACCCAACCCTTTAGGACGGTTCGGGTCGGATTTAGGGTCGGGTCCGGGTCCCGGGTTTCCTCGGTCCGGGTCGACCCGGGCTGGTAAAATCAATACACTAGGTACCGAATAGCCTAGTCAGTACTTATAGTTTTTGTAAAAAAAAAATTCAATGAAATTGTTTCCCTAAATTGTATTATTCTAATTATTGTTTTAAAATAAATTCGAGTGTAAAAGTAAGTGAATCATATATACTGTCAAATTGTCTTAATATATATATTATTAGGAAGGAGAGTTGGGAAGAAAAGTTAAAACTTGTCCTCCTTTATGAATACTAATACTGGAATTTAAAAGACTTAAATCTTTATTTTGTTTTTAAAAAAAAATCAATTTGTCGTATATGATATATCCCATCATATATCGTGAAAAACTTAGAGAAAAATTGTGGGTTTTGTTATCCCGTAAGAGATCTGCTCTGAAACAGTGTTTAACTAAATTGTTAAACAGCTTCATCAAATTTTATTATGTATTTTCCAAAAGACAAAAATACTATTTTTTATTTTTATCAGAATAATAAAAGCTTATAAAAGCTCGAAATTGCATTCCTCTTTTGTCTAAAGAAAGAAACATCAAACATGTAATTGAGGGTGTTTTGGGAAAATACAGAGTTTGATGTAATTAAGGGTTGTTGTTGGGACACGTAATACAGAGTTTGATGTAGATTGTTGTAGATTAAGCGAAACCTCTCAGTTATTGTCTGAAAATGGACATCTCCTTTCCTACTGAGGCACCGCAACAAGTCCATCCAAACAATGGACCACGGCCCATGGGCCTTTTACTCCCGATAACAGACTCATGGCAGAATTATAAAATAGACCTTGACTATTAAAACAAGGGATAATTTTCTATTTGGCCTTGAAAACTTCTTTGGTTTCTTATTTACCCCTACACTCTTCATTATATCCAATATATCCCTCAACTATTGTTCATATATCTCATTTACTCTTACACTCTTTAATTTTGAGCAAAAACAAATATAAGTGGTATGATCAAACCTGAGCTGCTGACCTGGAATATTTGAAAACAAAAGTCACAACAGTAAGTTACGTACAGGCTTGTTTATGAGCGAGAGGTGGGAGCAATCCATTCAAGAGTGGTATACGAAGTCTCGAACCTCTAATCTAGAATATCTAGATCTTTCAGAAACAACCATAAATAACAAGCACCTAGCCAACAACATTTCTGTTATCTACGACAGACTAAACCTGTTAAGCCGAGTAAGCTTAAAGAATTTCAAGCAAACCCAAGAACAAATCCACTTCCTAGACCAGAAAATCCAAAAACTTGAACAAAGCTTGAAAAACCTCACAATCCTATTAACAGAAAACCATCCTTTAACAACATCAGAGGTCAAAGCTTTGGTGACAGAGGTCACAAAGCGACCCAAACTTATTGAAACAGAAGCTCTAAAAATTTCTGAAGAGCTCAACCAAAAACTCGAAAGAGTAGAAGTTGTCCTCAAAAGAGTAGAAACTTGGGTTAGTTCATGAGCAATTACACGCTCACTCAGAATACCCAATCCTACAAACAAGCAGTTAAAGCAACAGACTCAATCGAGTCACCCGCGGTAGGCTTTGCGAAACCTTCCGATCATTACGGTGGTACCTCAGGCACAACCACATTAATCAAGCAAAACAACACCCAGATCCAACTGCTGGTGCAAGCGCTAGAAGAAATCCGAAACCTTGAAGCAGAGGTTAAAATCCTTAAGGATCAAATCCAGAAACAAAAGGGTGTGAACCTGCCAAGCGAAATAACCGACGAACTATCGGCTAGATTAGCCGAACTATCAATCGGACCATCCAAGAAAAAGGAAAAGAAAGGGGTTTTAAGGGTTTTCAAAGATCCCTTTGTTATCCTCCAAGAAGAAAAACAAAAACTTAAATGATGGAAGCATCAGGGAGACCCAGTGTAACCCAAACCCAAACAATAAACCCTGATGCACCGTTATTCGAAGACCAAGTTCGCGAATACAGAAGGGGGCAAAGAAGGAGATTTAATGCTCAAAGAAACCTAAGGAACCTTGCCCGAACTATAACGGGTAGGAACCCTTACCAGATGACTCTGGAAGAACAGGTAGATCCCGATGCTCAGCTCAGAAGATCCCTAAGAGATCGAGCCGCTATAATACCTGCCGAAGTACTATACAATTCCAGAAGGGACGACAACAACCACCGTGTCTATAACCATTTCTCTGAAGAGGCAATCCTCTGTACCGACAGCCAACAAATCGATAGGCCATTTATACAGCCCGAGAGCTATGCGGCCCTTCGACAAAGTGGTATGCAATTCATCCACATAGGGGTTGCTCAAGTAAGAATACAGATCTTGCATAGGCAGGATGAAGGCACCTCGGCGTTAGTTGTTTTCAGAGACAACAGGTGGCAAGGAGATCAGTCCATCTTTGATACAGTAGAGATTGATCTAACAAAAGGGAGCCAGCTGGTATATGTTATACCGGACACTATGCAAACAATCGGGGATTTCTATAGATATTTCCAGATATCAATCCTAACAAGAGGGTACCAAAACTGGCAAAATGGTGAAGCTAACCTCCTAGTTACTAGGGGTTTAGTAGGAAGGCTTTCCAATACATCCAATGTCGGATTCGCTTACCAAATAAGCAATGTTTCCGAGTACTTGGCAAGCAGGGGCATACGAGCCCTCCCGGGTAGGCGATACTCAGCACAAGAGAATCAAGGAAGAAACTGGGTAGTAAGACCATCGCGAGTTGAAATTCCTATGATGCCTACAGAATTGCAGACCAGTAACCTCCTCGATGGCAGGATCTCCATATCATTCCAGAATTATGTCCCGGCCCCCGATCTCGTAAGCGAGAACGCCGACGATGATGAAGATGAAGTTAGGAGCGAGACAATTCTTATCCTAACCGAAGAAGGGAGTGATACCGAGGAAACTGATGAAGATGAAGACTGGCAGTACATACAGTACCTTGCTGGCCAGTCAGCACAACCACCTGATGATCCCCAACAAGACGAATCTAGTCCTATTTGGGACACAGATCATAAAGACGATACTGATAATACTGACAAGGATTGGATCAATCCTTTTTCGCAATATGGTGGGGGTGTGGATACCATTTTCATGATGAGTGGTAATAACACAGAAGAAACTTTCGATTACCCACAATTCAAAACCCTATCAGAAGCACTAAACGAGCGTGCTTTTATGTCAAGTTCTTCTACGATGTCTCATTACCAACCACCACCAGACCAGTCAATGCACATGCCCAGCTACCCTCCTGCAAGGGGTACAAATGAGACAAGGTGGACCATTCCCACGTTTGAAGAACGAGTGCCTAAAACAGGGCGATTTCGCGGGGGCTACAACAATGAGATGTGGACACTACCATCAGCGCAGCAACAGCAGGGTGCCATGTTCGTAATCCCGGATCAACTGGGGATGTTCCATGATGCGTTCTCAAGATGGGAGTCTATTACTCGAAACCATGTAGCTGAGAAGGGGTTTACAGACCCTAGGGATAAAATAGAATATATGGAAAATCTCTTGGGAGAAGTCGAGAAATTAACATGGGTGCAGTGGAGGATGCAATTCCTTGCTGAATACGAGGCGTTGATAACAGTGGCAGATGGCCGGGAAGGTACACAAAACATACTTTCCCAAATGAGAAGGGTGTTTTCACTAGAAGACCCTGCCCAAGGATCAACAGTACTCCAAGATCAGGCCTACAAAGATCTGGAGCGCCTCACCTGCGACAATGTTAAATATCTCATTCAGTATATGAACGAGTATTTAAGGCTAGCGGCAAAATCTGGGCGAATGTACATTAGCCCAGAGCTCTCAGAAAAATTCTGGTTAAAGATGCCCGGTGACCTCGGGACCAGAATAAAAACAATGTTTGAAGAGAAGTACCCTGGTCTCACGGTAGGGGTAATTCCGAGAGTATTGTTTGCCTACAAATATCTGGAGGGCGAGTGCAAAGATGCTGCATTCAAACGATCCCTCAAAGACCTTTCCTTTTGTAGCCAGATTCCAATTCCTGGCTATTACCACAAACCAGAGAAGAGATATGGCGTGAGAAGATCAACAACCTATAAGGGCAAGCCCCATGAATCTCACGCCAGAATCGAAAAGAGAAAGCACCTTGTTAGAAACAAGAGATGTAAGTGCTACCTATGTGGGCAAGAAGGGCACTTTGCGCGAGAATGCCCCAATGATAGAAGAAATATCAAACGGGCAGCAATCTTCGAAGGACTCGATATACCGGAAGATTGCGACATAATATCGGTGCAAGAAGGGGAAGGCCAGAGTGATGCTATATTTAGCATTTCTGAAGGCGAAGATGGGGAGATGGAGCTGCAACAAGGGATACAAACCCTACAGCTGAACTCTCTCTTTATGCTCGGAGAAGAGAATTCGGGCTACAGGCCTAGAATAAAACTACCAGAAAAACAGATGGGATGCCAACACCAATGGCTTCATAATCAAGTCATCGAGCAACCATTCAAAACAACCTGCTCATGTTGCGCCAGAGAAACCATAATCCGCGCTAGAATACATTGTTCAAATTGCGGAGTAACAGCATGTAACCTGTGCGGCCCGTTCTACTTCAAAGAAGAAGTACCAGTTACCCCAGCAACCGCACCAGCACAAATCAACCTCAGAACACTAGTACAAGAGCAGAGAGACTACATTATATGGTGTGAAGCTGAAATGGAGAGGCTGCAGAAAGAGGTTGACCATTACAAAAAGAAGTACGAAGACCTCCTTGAAGAACATTTGAAGGAAGAATTCGACAACCTAGATCCAAAGCAAAAGGGCGTTGATGAAAACGCAAATGTCCTCAATGGGGAAACAGTCTATAACACCAGCGGTAATCCGTCTACTGGGAGAATTATCAAAAATAGGCTGTATAACCTGGAAGTAGAGCTCGATATTCCTGGAGTACAAAAACTCAAAATAAGAGCAATCCTCGACACTGGTGCCACAACCTGCTGCATAGATCAAGGGTCAGTACCAAAGGAAGCTCTTGAAGAAAATACCTTTGTAGTACAATTTACAGGGGTAAACTCCACCCAAACCGCTAACATGAAGTTAAAATATGGTAGAATGATCATTGGCGAAAACCAGTTCCGCATACCATATACCTATGCATTCCCAATGAAGTTGGGAGGGGAAATACAAATGATCATAGGGTGTAATTTCATACGCTCTATGCATGGGGGTCTGAGGATAGAGGGTGATACAATTACCTTTTACAAGAACCTGACGGTCATCAACACACAACCACAGGCAAAGGTCCTGACCATAGAGGAAATAGACCTCCAAGATCTGGAGTACATACAACTCCAAGAAATGGTCCATTACAATTTTGGGCAAACATCATTAAACTTTGCTACAAAGTTCGACCAATTACTAAGAAGGTTAAAGGAAGCCGGGTTCATTGGCGAAAAGCCTTTGCAACATTGGAGCAGAAATAAAATCGTCTGCACGCTGGAAATCAAAAATCCAGATTTCATCATTGAAGACAGACCCTTAAAACAGGTCACGCCACTGATGAAACAAACTTTCAGCAAACATGTGGAGGCCCTGCTAAAGCTCGGAGTAATACGACCCAGCAAGAGCAGACACCGGACAACGGCAATTATTGTTAATTCCGGTATATCAATAGACCCGAAAACCGGAAAAGAGGTAAAAGGTAAAGAACGTATGGTATTTAATTACAAAAGGCTTAATGATATAACTGAAAAAGATCAGTATAGCCTTCCTGGAATTAATACCATCATGAGAAAAATAGCTAATAGTAAAATCTACTCTAAGTTCGATTTAAAGAGTGGATTTCACCAGGTAGCTATGCACCCAAATTCAGTTGAATGGACTGCGTTTTGGGTGCCTGATGGGCTATATGAATGGCTAGTGATGCCGTTCGGGTTGAAAAATGCCCCAGCAATATTCCAAAGGAAGATGGATCATTGCTTCAAAGGCACTGAGAATTTCATTGCAGTTTATATTGATGATATTCTGGTATTTTCTCAGTGCGAAAAAGATCATGCAGAGCATTTACAAATAATGCTCTCAAAATGCGAAGAGCATGGCCTTGTCTTAAGCCCAACAAAAATGAAGATAGCTGTTCCTCAAATAGAATTCTTAGGGGCAGTAATAGGCAAAGGTACCATTCGGTTACAACCAAATATTATCACAAAAATCGAGGAGTTCAAAGAAGATGATCTCACTCAAAAGTCTGGTATGAGATCTTGGTTAGGGATCCTCAACTATGCCAGGAGCTATATCCCGAACCTCGGGAAACTTCTAAGCCCCTTATATGCGAAAACCAGTCCAACCGGCGATAAACGATTGAATAAGCAGGATTGGGAGCTAATTCGCGCAATCAAACAGCAGGTCCGAAACCTGCCTGACCTCTGCATACCCCCAGAAGAATGCTTCGTCATAATTGAAACAGACGGATGCATGGACGGGTGGGGAGGTGTATGCAAATGGAAACCAAAGAGGTATGATCCGAAGAGCACAGAGAAGCCGTGCGCCTATGCAAGTGGCAAATTCAACCCGCCTAAATCCACAATAGATGCAGAAATCTTCGCGGTCATGAACAGCCTAGAGGCGTTAAAGATCTACTACCTCGACAGAAAGGAATTAGTGATACGCACTGATTGTCAGGCTATCATTAGTTTCTTTAACAAATCTAACATTAATAAACCGTCAAGAGTGCGCTGGATCTCGTTTACAGACTTTGTAACGGGGTTAGGGATTAATGTTCAGTTCGAGCACATAGATGGGAAGGACAACCTTTTGGCTGACTCCCTGTCACGGTTAATTAATGTTTTAATTGATGCAGGATGGCCCAACCCGGAGGCACTGAATGTTCTGGACAACCTAGCCGGGGCTCTTCACGAGAGCAAAGAGCATCCCAACCAGGAGGTTCAGAAGAAAATGTCTCAGATAATCCTGCAAATCAGCCACTCGTTCACCAGTACAGGGATCTACTGCGACAATCTGATGAGATCCATACCCTGGAAAGGCGAAATGAGCTTAGGCTCCAGCTTCGAGCAATAGAGAACAAAGTCATCTCAAAAACACTAGAAGGGATCAACGATTTAATAAAAATACAACAAATGAAAGAATCCCAAAGTTCTAAATATGCAACGAAGGACAATTACTGGGGAGATTGGTTGCCCCAAGTTCAGCAAACTCTCACTAGGCTTCAAAAGGCCTACAGAGAGTTTAAACAACTGATCCGTGAAGTGAAGGTGTTCCGTGTATAAATGTATTCTGGACCCTACCACTATAGATATGTATCATAAGGTGTGCTTTACTTTTTAGGCCTGCTTAGTGGCCTCTGCTTTTTCTTTAGTGTGGGCCAATAATTGGCCAGCTTTCGGTGCATTATAGGCACCTTTAGTTTTTAGTGGGAGACAAAAGTTTGTGGAAATCCTTTAATCACATGCGATGGGGCCCAATGAGTACCCGATGTGATAATTGAGATTCCATCTCGAGTCTCTATATAAGTGTGAGTTTTCAGAGTTGCAAAACAAGCTGAGAACCAGCAAGTTTTACTTCTCTCTCTTCCCTTGTAACATTCCACTTAATAATAAATTTCCGCTTGTGTGCCTTCTTTCTTCCCGTGTTCACAGTAGCCCGTTGAAGTTTGAAGGTTCTGACCGATCCTCACCCTGGTATCAGAGCAAGGTCTGTTTTTATCTATGGCTTTCTAAGTTTCTTTGTATTCTAGGACGGTAGTTAAGGGGAGATCATGCCAAAATCATGAAAAATGTTCAAAATCTAAGTATAATTACACGATTTAGAAGCTTTTTCCTTAAAGTGCTAATCAATCAATATTAACCCAAGGATATTAGCTTATAGGGCTTGATTTTCGAAAAATATAGCTAAATCAAAAGAATCATCCTGCCGTACAGTACCCTAAGGAGTGGGGAAGATTACGGATTAACACGATGAGGTGAGGTATAGCTAAATTCGGTAGAAAATATCGCCCCAAAGTTAAGAGCAAAGGTTGATGTATATAAAACAGATAAAACTATGGTAAAATTTCATATTTGTTATGCAATGGATAAAAAGGAAATAGCTTTAAGAGTTTAAGGGCAAATTAGATATATTTAAGTGTTGAAGGGTATATAGGAAATTAGAGAAGACTTTGAAGGTATACCAAGAGTTAGCCCTTAAAACAAAGACAGATTTATTTTACTATCAAGTCCAGTAACCTTTTGTTACACATAAATCTTATTACAGCTCTTATTTAAGGAAACACACACAGAAAATATAAACATAGATAGATAAACAAGGCTTCCTAAGAAACCTTGCAATACATAAACTCATTCATTTCCAAGCACATCTAAATACCATACTCAAAATTTGAACCTGGAAAATATTGAAAAGGGGGATTAAAGCATTGCAGTTCTCTGCCATAAGGCATGACAGGTTCGGTGCAAATGCTTGGACCAAAAACACTACCCCATGCAAGAGTATGTGCAAAATGGCCATAGTTGCTATTTGGAGTTGTGTTATTACTGGTTGCAAATTGCCAACAGCAGTTGCTTGGAGTTGCATTGTTACTGTTTACAAATTGGCCATAGTTGTCCTCTGGAGTTGCATTATCCTTACTGTTTGTAAAAGGTCCATAGTTGCTCCTTAGAGTTGCATTATTAGTGTTTACATCAGCACTCTTTGTCACAAGTCGGATGTCATGGATGCTCGATCGGCGCCTGTTGCTTGTGGTTTTAGGCCTGTCGAAGTACTTCTGCGCATGGCTGGCCACTTGGGTCGGTGTTCGCGTTTTAAGGAGTTCCCAGCATATCTTGCGCCATTTTCCACGCCCAAACTTTTTCAATCCATGTAGAAATAACCTTAAAAACAATAATAACATGAAACTTATATGGTATAATATAAGAATTAAAAGTTATTAAAAGTGTGAAAAGTTGTATAAAAACAATTAAGCGAAAATCAAACTTCTTTGTAGAAAAAAAAAACTTACATCTCAGCAGTTTTTATGAAATTCTGTTGTTGATATGATTGTTTATTTTTTTAATATTAAAAATAATTTAACAACATATTTGCTTGATGTAGGCACCATTAAAAAAATTTATTTTTTTTTCTTAAAAAGAAGGTTCTGACTAGAAAAATCAACACTCTTCATAGAACTAAATCACGGGGAAAAATACGAACTCATGCTCCTCTATGGTCCAAGGCCGCCCTTTATTTGATTCTTTTCTAGTAGCCTCTTCCGGTTCCTTTCCAATCGCCCGTCCAGCCTCAATCTTCTTTTTTTTCCTTGAAGATCCACCTACATCTTCACGCATTGATGGCGGCATCACTGCCACTTCTTTTGCTTTTCCTGTTGTCAAGCTAAAATTGTCGCTCTCCATAGCCTCGGTGTACAAACTATCAAGTTTTGCATCAGACCCTGCATTTTCAATGCACAGGTTCTCCACAAAGAAGTGCATATATTGATCTCTTATTTGGTAAATGGGCTTCTCCGGAAACCTTTGAGTGAGTTCTTCCATACACTTAGGACCCTCTAGATTCATATCTATAATTGCCTCATTGAACTTCTTTTTTTCGTCAAGGCTCCACTCTTCCTTTCTCATAGGATACATTTCGTCTCTCGGAGGAGAGACTGTCTTTGCAGTGGCAAGAATACGTGCAAACGAGCATATATAGGTTGCAACTGTTAATTTGGTAGGTTAACTGAATCTTTGTAGAACATAAAAGTTGCTACTTAGATACACTAGTAATTGTCTTATCTCTACCAACCGAACTAATCCATCCAAAAATTTTAGATACACATCGTAAACATTTTCACACTATACTCGGGGCATTTCAATTAATAATGCGGAATATGTTGCAGCACGCGGAAGGTATTATCTGATCAGATGATGCAACACAAATAACGGTTGGAAGCTTGTTCGAAGGCCTTTGGACTGAATTCCTTTCCAAAGCGTTTATCTATCGTACAATTTAATCTCATCAAGATTTGTTAATTAATGCCGACGGACGTTATTTTTTCTCCGTTAAGCCAATAAGGAAATAGCTCCTTTCTTCCTTTTCTCTATTAGACAAAGCAAGGAAATATTTTTCTAGCCCTCCTCCATCCCCTGTGCCCTCCTGAGAAAACACACACGTTGGAATCAACTCAGCAATACTGCACTGTTTTGTTCCAGTATGCAATATATTGAGAAGAATAATTTCGGAATAGAAGCAACACTTTATTTCCTTTCTATCTTGCAATTACATAGAGTTCTACGGTATTTAAAAAATTACAAACTTTCCTAAAATAAACACCCATAACTTCTATAAAAATGCAATTTAATCAAAATATAACATCTATATTTTCCGAAACTAATAAAACATCGATGTTTCATTGCAAAAACATCGATGATGCACCGATACATGCAACCGATGTAACACAAGCATCCAACCAAATGCATTTGTTTGATCTTAGCCAAACCAAGTGCAAACTTCAATCCGAGTTTCCTACAACTTTTTCTTCTAGCCAACTATGCTATTCTCATAAAAAAAAAAAATTGGGTACCTAAATGGCCGGTACCATATTAAAAATAAAAAATTTGGATACCGGCCATTTTCTGGCCGGTAATAGATTAAATTTGGTACCGGCCAGAAAATGGCCGGTATGGATATTTTTATAACTTTTAAGCGAATCTGGGTATATTAATTAATTTATATTAAACTTTGGATATTAATAAAAATGTCGGAAAAGTAGGTAACTTCTATTTGTAAAATTTCAATCTCTCCATTTTTGAATTTATATGATTTAGGGTATTAGGGACAGATTAAACTTCTGAAATTGCTATGGTATATTTTCTTTTACAAGGTTAATTTTCTAATTTACCACATTGATCCAGAGGTATTCTATTTAACAATTTCGTATCTTCCTTAAAAGAAACGGTTCAACAAGTGGTGATTGTTGTTGAAGACCAGTAATTTATGGTGTGCTGTCTAACAGGGTTCTCAACTTGAAAGAGCTGATAAAATATTTTATTACTTTTTCTTATGCCCACCCGACTTGTTTTGTTGATTGGCCAAGTGTATTTAGCTCCTCCTTGAAAAGTCTGAACTTGTATAAGTCTAACCACAGGAGGTGGCCGGCTTTGCTGTAACACCCCCATTATTTTGTCTATTAATCTTTCTTGTTAATCTCCTTTTCTGATTTACACCTATAGCATAGGTCGAAGTCGAACCCCTTTTCTGATATTATACTTAGCTGGTTTATGAGGTTCCTCCCCTATAAACAACAATTTTCTTGGTTAGCAAGTTGATCCGGATCTATTAGACAGGAAGACTGGGGCTCTGCTTTAACTTCTTTTAAGAGCTCTCAGCCTGGCTGTCAAGGTAGGAAACCTTCTTTAAAAACTGGATCCATTGACAAGTTCTCTTTTTGATTTGTTATTTATTTTTTATTTTTTACATGCAGAATGAAAAGACAAGGATAGCATTAACTAAGGAATGTTAATTTGCAGTGTGTGGGTGCATTAACTAAGGAGTCATTAGATGAATATAAAGAATGTGGATCGACTGTTCGGACTGTTCGGACATGACCCTTGCAATGCAATGCCCAAAATATCATACATGACCCTTCGAGGAAACCATTTTGCCAAATCCTTATAGAACAAAAGAAATGCATGCAATGCATAAGGATTCAATGTGAAAGAAAGTTAATGAAAGATATATTGACCATACAATATAGCATTAGTCCTGATCGAAAAAGAAAAACAATCAGGTTAAAATAAATTTAGGATAACAATCTTGACTTAATTTGTTATCCTAAAATCTCTTTTGTTATGCACTACAAAAGGTGTATAATTTTAGAAGAGTAAGATTAATCGAGGGAGGGAAGGGATGGGAAGTTACTCAACTCAATACTAAGCATCCTGTTTTAATTTTGTTATGTTTTAAATTACAACAATAATTGAATAAAAGAATAACACGTTTTTGGCTAGAGAGCAGAGGAGGTAGGGGAGACAAGGGACGGGAAAAAGTTTACAATTTATTTTATTCGATTGAATATTTAAAAGAAGAGCAAGGTTAATCGATTGTTTTAAAAAAAAAAAATGAAGAATATGGAAGTAAAATTAAGACAATGGATAATTCTAAGTTGTTCAAACTGATATTCTTAATGACAACTTTGTTTTCATATAAAACTTTTAAATATTTTGATTCACTTCGCATCAAATCAAGCAGTCAAAATATGAAAAAAATTGTGCACATTTTAATGCACTATTCTCTTACTTATCCTCTTTTTATATATATAGAGGTGGGCTAATTTGCTTTGGGAATTAAAGAGTGTGTTTTACTTTGCGCTCATATTTTCATTTTTAAAATATCTTTATTTTTAAAATTCAAATAGCCGATTCGAACCTTCCAACATGATCTTCATATTAAAATGTACTTGGAGACCAAATTTCACTATTTTTTTAGAATTTTGAAAATCACAGCTTTGATATTTAATGAAAAGCTGTGATTTTCAAAAATTCTAAAAAATAGAAAAAAAGTTTCAAAAAATATAAAATTTAGTCTCCAAGCATATTTTAATATGAAGATCATGTTGGAAGATTCAAATCGACTATTTGAACTTTAAAAATAAAGATATAAGCACAAAGTAAAACACTCTCTTTAATTTCCAAATCAAGTTAGCCCATCTTCATATTAAAGAGTCTTATCTTTATTTTCAAAGTTGAATGTAAAGTAAAGAGTCTTATTTTCATTTCAAAGTTGAATGTAAAGTAAAGAGTCTTATCTTAATTTTCGAAGTTGAAACAATCGATCCGAACCTCACAACATAATCTCCATATTAAAATGCTTGACGACCAAATTTACATTTTTTAGAATTTTTGATAAAAAAAAAACAAAAAGATTTCCTAAAAATATAAAATTTGATCTCCATGTACATTTCAAATTACATCAATACATATTCTATAATTTAAAAATTGTCTAATTGGCCCCCAAGACCATTTTGTTAATTACATCATATAGATAATTAAATGGAGTTATTATCTTGCCAATAAATACCCCTTGCCTTATCCAAAGACGATGAATTAAATTCCTCATACCTGAATATTGTATGATCATATGTATGTAATAATTAAGGGTATTTAATGACAGTTAATGTCCTCTTATGTTTGTGCGATCATAGGTTATCTAATTCCTCAAGCCAGATCAATTAAATGTTCATCCTAAAATTAACATCACCTGCTACAAAGTTGACCTTGAAATGAAACAGAAAATAATAACACAGTAACAAACAAGCAAGCCAGCTAGCAATAATGCCAACAGACTACATGCATGCACAACCATTTCAACAAATTGAATCACCTGACCACTATATGCACGCAACAACTATGATCCGTACCAAACACGCCAAACGATAAGCAGAGTAACTTGCAATTTCAACTCATACTTCTCCATGCATCCACCATCCTTTAATTAGACCTGAGAAAAATTTGAAATAGTCAACAGAGTAACTTGCAACCTCTACATATAAAGCTGGCTGGTACTGAGGGTAGTTTTTTATTATTATAAATAAATAAATGATAAGCACTTACCAAGTTATAATCTACCGAGAAAACTCGGTCATAAAAGGGATGCTCATGAATAATACGGCAGGTCCTCATCTGTTTGACATGATCAAGGGATAAAGAAAGGATGCTTTTCAGTACCATAATAACAACAACGAACCCCAAAGATGTGAAGACACGCTACACTGTCTACATAAAATAGAGAAATATAGAGAATACCAATTCCCACAGCCTTGGATGCATATGCACAATTGGCCAAGATGGCTCGTCCACACCCTGCATCACAGGCAGACGCAGAGATTTGCAATGAAGAAGAAAATTTCAAAGAAAAAAAAAATTAATCAAAGTAGAGACATTGTAGAGAAAGCAATCACTTCCAGTTTTTAAAAAAAAAAATGAAGCTGCTTGATATAAAAAATAAGCATGTACCTCATAATAAATGCTTTTCATGTAGAGCTGCAAATAAGGATAATATAGATATCTAAATTCAAGCAGAAGAGGCCAGCACATGAAAACAAACGACAAAGTATTTAATTATATGTGAGTGTAAAGGGAAATAAGATACTTACAAGAGTTCCTTCTATCACAAGGTGATCTGCAATATCTGGAAACGAATCCCGTTTCATCACAACAATTATATCCTTCATGAAACGCTCCTCCTACAAATTGGCATTTTTTTTCTTCATCTTTAGCAACCCAAGAATCAAGATCAAAGATACAGTAATAAAATTAAAAACAAACTAACAAATGAATAAACTCAAATACTTCCATCAATGGCCAAGCTTTCTTCACTAGGGTATCACAATGATGACTAGCTAAAAATTGAACATACTAACAATAAGAGGTCCAATGCCCTCATAACCACATGTATTTATCTTTCTAATATTTTTATAATAAAAAACCTAAAGGTATATATATCACACCTTCATTTCAATTCAGTTCTAATGGGAATTAAGATGATTGTAAACATGTACTGATGCAAAAAATTACAACATGTTGGTTTTCCATACTCTCGAGTGACATCCATTCAGATGAAAGCGAAATGCCACATTAATGGTTGTTATCCATGTGTATGCATAAAGAAGTGAAAATAATAGTAGCAGAAGCAAGTACCGCACACTGTCGAATGCTTCGTCCAAGGGAAGTTCAAGATGCAGGGGGAAGTTGGTGCAAAACTCAATCAGCATTTTGTCGAGGCCAACAGTTTCCTTTAAATCATAATCAGTCAAACATTACAAATAAGCAGCATAAAGAGAGTAGAACCCAGACAGATCGAAGAGAGAGAGAGAGACCTTTTTCTGTGCTTCTCATATAGTAATTGTAAGTCTGTGTCGCATTGCTTGTGCTGCTTGATCCACCCTTGAGATTTAATACATGCCTGCTTAACAAATTAAATTTTGAACTATCGGGCTAAGATAAACAAAAATATACACAAATTGATTGATATCTATCTATACCTTCAAAGAGAGCAGAAGAAGTGCAGAATCCAACACCTTATATTTTTCTGTAACAATCTCCTCATCACAAATCAAGTCCTCGATAATACTATCAGGCTGCAAAACATGAGCAGACATACCATATACACACATCACTCTCCGGACAACAGTCACTATAATGAGGGTTACCATGAATTGACAAGAACAATACCTACCTTGATTTTATCATGCCACCGACACAGACCCAGTAGATAATAGTCAAAATCCGCCTGCAGCTCAATTTGTTTGCAACAATTCAAGTACTCCTGCCATGCACAATACATTTTGCATTATTAATAAATAATCAAAGAACTGTACCTAAAAATAAGCGAATGCTGTTAAAAATTATGGCACAGGTTAAGTACCTCATCCCTCAAACCTGTACTCCGAGACAGATCTTTGAGCACCCTCTGCTCCAGTGGAGAAAAATTACGACCGCTTTCCCAATACTGTTGGGACCAAAACGTAACTTGAGAGAATTAGAATTTACATTGTGTGTAATTCTACCTATATATATGTGTGTGTGTGTGTGTGTGTGTAAAAATGGACAGAATTATATGCAAGGAGAGAAAACAACCTCAAGAAAATCACGTTGTCCAAACTTTGCTTCGATCTCAACAAGTTTAAAAAACTCAATTTTAAGACTCTGCATTCAACAAAGTACTGGCTTATATAGTATCTTCCTTTTTCCTTAACAGGATGATCCAATTTGAATTGGCATCTTTAATGCGATTTATATAATTGAAGTACTTTTGTCCTGCATTCCTATATTACAATTGAGAGTACCTTGCGTATCAGCGGATGAAATAATTTCTCCGTGCGCCCTAGAAGATTTCGATGTATCTGTAAACAATGGTTTTGTATTGAGAGAGCTAAGTCAATTATTAAGAATTATAAACAAATTTATATATGGAATCTGTATCAAAGAAGAGGTACAAACTTTCACTGCTTGATCAAAGTTGCCATCAACGAGGTAGGAAAAAGGTTTGGTTTCAAGGTCAATCTTTTTACTAACTTCTTGAATATTATCACAGAACTGCACACACAAAAAAAAAAGTTAAAATCCTCTACGGAACATCAAAATAATTTTTTTAATAAAATGCTCCTACGTACCGTGGTATAAGGGATATGTTCAAAGAGATGTTTCACTGCTTCGTATTTTTGATTCACTTGGAAAATGGCCCTATCAAAAACCATTTGTTCCTGCATAGAAATTAAACAACACAATCATAGAGAGGTAATGGAGGTGGAGAGAGAAAGGGAGGGGGGATGGAGGAGAGAAAGAGAGAGAGAGAGAGAGAGAGAGACCATTATGCAATGAGTTACGTAGGGTTCAGGGGGAGCATTTTCATCCACATGAAGATTTTGCAAGATCCCAGGAACATCTTCTTCTAGAGCTGTTAGTAGAGACCTCTCAGGCTGTGTTCAAAAGATTTGTAAACCATCATGACAAAGTATAATCCGATTAGGGTTTAAAAGTTAAAAACTAAAAAGAATCATCATTGACCTGAATGGAGGGGGGGTGCCATGTCTTTGCGAATCCATTGTCCTAAAGTGGAAATATTTTTTAAATATTTTCCTGCATTAGACAAACATAAAGATCTACATGAAACTGGAAATCATATAGTGGATATTAATATTTTCCTGCATTAGAATGGATTTATATACCTGTTCATGCCATGCAGATATAATTAGTCAAAAGAGGCTTATAAATTTATTTAAAGGAAACTGGAAATTTTACCAAGGAAAAAAAAGATATTGAAGTAAATGTAATAACATGATATATGACCTTGAAACAAAATTCTTGTATTTGATCTATAATTCTAGATATGTCGGTAGTGAATTGATACTTAGAAGACGATATATATGTTAAATGAATATATTAATTACAATCTCAACTAAAAAAATTGGATATTGAATACGAAAACACAGCTGCGAATGAAGTATGCTCTATATATTGGCAACCAGAACAAAGTGATTTATATAAAGAAATGAAGAAATGAAGAAAGAAAGAAATAAATAAACAACCTCTTCTTCCTGATGATCTACCTCCATTGCAGAGCTACTACAGTCGCCACCATCGCTCCCATCATCACTGAACGAGGTGGGATCAAGCTCCAGCTTCCTCCTCTTATAATTAGCTTCACCTTCGCCTGAATCATTTTAATTCCTGCATCGATAGTGAGACGAAAATAAAGTTGTTTTAACAGTGGTCGATGTCTTGTGATACGAAAATAATTAAATCTCGAATATGTTCATATTGCCAAATTGCAGGATGCCACAAAGCATTTTAAAAAGAGAATTATATAGTTAACATCACAATCATGAATCGTGAAAAATAGATGTAAAGCTAGTAAACAAAATCAAGTTTAACAGACCGCATTTTCAATTCTGCAAACTATTGTTCATTCTAGAAAAAAGTAACTTAGTACAGAACTAAGAAGAATTAGGATTCAATCATTCTTGTTTTTTTTTTCCATGTCATGAATAGTTCAATTTAAAAAAGATTCACAAAATTAATAAAACAAGTATATAAAAAAAAGTTTACCTGGTCTGATTTTGAGTACACAAATTTTGAACTAAGTCATTTAGCTCATAACCTAAGCTTAAATGTTTTTTTAGATAAACAGATTTTGCACAATCTAACAAAAGTTTTCCGAAAAGCTTCAAGCGTTGGGTCACATGAGGTTTTTTCTCTGAGAAGAGAGTAAATTGCAAAAACAAAAAAGTAAATTTTAATCTTAAATAAGAAAACTAAATAATAAGAAAGAGGTTAAATATTTAATTACCATTGTAATCAAATTTATCCAATTTGAGTATCATGTTCATCGTTGTATACACATATGTAAATGTCTTCTCGTTTAGGTACCCAATCTTGAGAGTTATTAGTTATGTAGTTACTATGCGAGGGTAACATTTCTGCTCAAAACAGTAATTCAATATTAGTTACATTGGCATATATTGAGAACATAACATACACACACACTATATGATCCACAATGAAAAAAAACGAGAAGACGTTGATATATGTGTATACAACGATGATAATTTAGATATAAGCCTATTATCAAGTTTTGTGTTTTTTGAGATATATATAAGCATATTATAATTCTCTGACTTGATATGTATCCAATGAGGTTCTATATATGTTTTCAATATCATCTTGTGTGTATATGTATAGTTCTTTTGTCTACTATGGGACATCAAAAATACATGATCTAGTCATGTTCTATTCATGAAAAATTAATAAAGTCTTATAGATGTATAGCTAGATAGGTCTATTTCAAAGATAGACACAGCAAGAATAAAAGTGCCCCCGCCCCCGCCCCCCCCCCCCCCCCCCCCCCCCCCGCTCCCTTTAGGGTTCGACAGCTTTATGAACGAATAAATGAATTAGTAATGAAAATATGATTGAACTAATTAATTTGATTGTACGCTAGGGCGTACATTCATACATCAATTGCCTAGCTAGCTTTACATTGTTGTCTCTTATGATGCGGTTGTTTTTTAAGTTTTTCTTTGTGGAGCTATATATATTTTAAAAAATAAAAGGTTCAAATGCCTCTATTGTTTTTTTGTACCTGACTATTTTTAAGTAGGTATCGAAAAATATGAACTGACGGAGATTCTAATTACTCGACTGAGATATGTTTATATTTAAAAAATTGATCTATCCAAGTTTCAAAACATCAGATGTCAAATAAAATAGAATATATATATATATATATATATATATATATATATATAGATGGGCTATTGTGCTTTGCAAAATAAAACATCCTCTTTACTTCAGGTCATATTTTGCATTTTGAAAATCCAAACAACTGATCCAAACCGTTCAACATGTTTTAAATATTGAAATGTGCTTGGAGACTAAATTTCACATTTTTGGGATTTTGTTTACTATTTATTAAGCCACTTTGAAAATCGCTGATCCAGTGGTCCAGAAATTTTTACTATTTTTTACTGTTCACGGTGGATCAGCGATTTTCAAAGTGGCTTAATAAATAGTAAAAAAATTCCAAAAAATGAAAAATTTAGTCTCCAAACACATTTCAATATTTAGAATATGTTGCACATTTCGGATCGGTTGTTTGGATTTTCAAAATGAAAATATGACCCGAAGTAAAGCGGGTGTTTTACTTTGCAAAACACAATAGCCCCTTTCTCTCTGCTCTGTGTGTGTGTGTGTATATTATATATATATATATATAATATTATAATATATATCTATATATATATATACACACACAGCACACAGAGAGAGAGAAAGGGGCTTTGGTGTTTTGCAAAGTAAAACACCCGCTTTACTTCGGAGTCATATTTTCATTTTGAAAATCCCCAACAACCGATCCGAAATGGCAACCTATTCTAATATTGAAATGTGTTTGGAGACTAAATTTTTCATTTTTTGGAATTTTTGTTACTATTTATGTAAGGCCACTTTTGAAAATCCGTGATCCACCGTGAACAAGTAAAAAATAGTAAAACTTTCTGGACCACCGGATCAAGCGATTTTCAAAGTGGGCTTAATAAATAGGTAAACAAAATCCCAAAAATGGTGAAATTTAGGTCTCCAAGCACATTTCAATAATTTAAAACAATAGTTGACCGGTTTGGAATCGGTTGGTTTGGGATTTTCAAATGCAAAAATATTGACCTGAAGTAAAGAGGGTGTTTTATTTTACATTAGCCAATCTCTCTCTCTCTCTCTCTATATATATATATAATATATATATATATATATATATCAAGTTGGGCTACGTACTTCGCGAAGTAAATAATGTTTTACTTCACGTCTTTATCTCAATTTGAAACTTCAAAATGTCGATCCGAACCGTTCAAGTTGATCTCCATATTAAATTGTGCTTGGAGACCAAATTTTACATTTTTCGAAAATTGGTTTACTATTTTTTTTTAGAATTTTTGAAATCGCTGTTTTTTTCACAAAATCCTGGACCATCAAACAACAATTTGAAAAATTCTAAAGAAATAGTAAAAAGTTCCAAAAAATGTAAAATTTGTCTCCAAGCACAATTTAATATGGAGATCAATTTGAACGGTTCAGATCGCATTTTAACTTTGAAATCGCAAAATATAAGTGTGAAGTAAAACACTCGCTTTACCTCGCAAACACCATAGCCCAACTCTCTCTCTCTCTCTCTAATATATATCTATATATTCTA
>JAJGRW010003531.1:0-26885 GCA_025461045.1 Carex parvula | reverse complement strand
ATTGAGGTAACGTTGCCTTAACATTTTTGCCACTTCAATTTTTTTTGCTAGGTTTATTTAACCGTCTGAATTAAATGGTCTTGATTTAATTATTCCTCTCAATTTTCGTTGTAAATGATCAACTTTTAATCTTTTGAGCAGTTTTTCCAATTCTACTGTTTCCATAATCATGTCATCAATTTTAGGATTTTAGTTCCATTTCCGATGTTAGTCATGAAATCTTACGATTAAAGTTTCTTCACTTCTCTAGCAACCTCTCTTTGATTTTGATAGGATATGTAAGTCGTCAATTTGCTTTTGTGGTCTCTTGTTTTATTATTTTTTTACCCTGTTGAGGATCTAGGTGGGGTGGGTAATTGCTGAGGTGTAATATGATCCAGTTTCTAAGCAAAGAGCCAAAGTTTATTTTGAATGGTTTGATAGACTCGTATTTGTTATAATTTCATCTTAAAAAGATAAGCTTAGGTCACTTGTATATACGCGTTCAATTTTGCAATATCAGATGTTGATGTAAAAAAGTTGATTACCGATGTCTGGTTAAGAAGTAGAAAAAAAAGTAAAGGAGAGAGAATGGTCTTTTGAGTGGAATTTGCACAAATCACTATTCTCAGATCAAAATCTTAACCGCATAAGGTCTTTTTTTTCTTTTCAAAATCAAAATTCCTATTTTAAGAAACTGATTGGTACGTTAGCATTCCCAGTTCATAACTGAGTTTAATTGAAAATCAATTGAACTACAGATCCTTTTCTAATTCTTTGCCATTTCCTTTCACGGACTCGCAATCAAATTTCAATGCATTACATTCTATTGCTGACTTTTAGTTCTGGCTTAATTGTGATGATTTATATCTCCAAAAGATTGGCTTATTTTGGCTAATTCACATAACTTAGTGCATAAAGAACCTCAGCTGTTCTGAATTGGGTTTGAATTCCTAAACTACCAAAACCACATTTAATTACAATATGTATCTGTGGAATTTCTGATATTTAGCAAAAAGTTGATTTTTTTGTAAAATATCAGTAACTCGAAGGTTTCACCCTTTTATTTTAGCAATTGCTTTTGAAGTTTTTTTATACTATGCTGGACTAGAACTGTACTTGTATTGAACAATGCATTCCTTTCTTTTCCAGTTAGGTTTTTGTAAAATTACCAAAACCACATTTAATTACAATATGTATCTGTGGAATTTCTGATATTTAGCAAAAAGTTGATTTTTTTTTAAAATATCAGTAACTCGAAGGTTTCACCCTTTTATTTTAGCAAGTTGCTTTTGAAGTTTTTTTATACTATGCTGGACTAGAACTGTATTTGTATTGAACAATGCATTCCTTTCTTTTCCAGTTAGGTTTTTGTCTACTTTATAATTTTTTTGGTGAGATTTGGTTAGTTTCGGTATGCAGGAGAAATATCCTAGAGAATGGAGTGTCTGATACCAGTATAAACGGGTTATAGATTGTCCTTACATATGTTTTATACACATCCCGAGAAGGTTAACAAATGTTCTTTTATATCTTTTGGCAGTGTATTTCATTAGCAAACTCAATAAAAGAATTTGGCTATTGAGAGGCCGATAGGTGGTGAGGGTCCTTTTGAAGGGGTTACCTGTTCAACATGACAAGGAAGCACCGAATCGAGCACTTTTGTCATCCATTGTGGGGACCAATGTTCATTCTGATAGTTCTGATGTACTGGAAAAGAAAAAGGTAACTACCCTGCAATCTTGAAAAATTTACTCTGATATTTTGAATTTACAAAACCTGTAATTTGTTTATGTTATTGCATTTCTTGTTAACACTTCTTAAACACCTGCTAATATTTTTTTTAACATTAGAAACCTATAATTGCTTTTCATGAACAGAACTACTGTATTGGTTTGTCTTGATGGCGTCGAAACTCCAATTAAGCCTTTTTATAGCCCTTGATTATAGAAAAACCTCAACCTCAGCCTGATCCTATTCTATCTTACATAACTTTGCATTGAACTGAAAATGTAGGGAACAAGCAAAATAAAATATGAAAGGATACAATAAAAGAGAATAATGAGTCTTAAAGCACATCTCGCAGTTGGCATGAATCAGTTCATGCTGGTCTTGTAACCTAACCATTATTAGCTACAATTAATTGTGCTAAAAGATGAATACTGTGTCGATGAAATGAAAAATTATTATTGCTGTTGTAAATAACACCTTTGATTATTGTTTTCTTTTCAGAAATGGAGAAATTTGGATAAAATACTGAAGCTTATAGGGGATGACACCAGTACTCATCAAGATATTCCCTTGATTCAGTTGATAAATCAGAACTTCTTCTCTCATAAAAGAATTTCATAGTGGTTACCAAGCCTTGTACCACAACTATGACCATTTGATTGGTAAATTGAAGAACAAGATTAGTCCCAAAGAGAGAGGAAATGGCGATATCAAGTTGAAGCACAGTTCATCCAGCTCTGATTCTTCAGATTCAGATTTGGACGAAAGCGCCTCTCTCATGGCTAAATTGGAGGAGAAAGATGCTCTAATTAGAAATTTGGATAACAAACTGGAGAGTGTTTCCGGAGAGAATGAGGCACTAAAATTAGAAAATAAAATGGTTAAACAAGATATTAGCAACTTTGAAAAAGAAATGGAGGAAAAAGAATTTGTTATTTCGAAATTGAAAAAAGAAGTTGAGAGTGTTGTGTGAGAAAAATGAGATGCTGAAATTAGAAAATAAGGAGGCTAGACAAGAGATTTTGAAATTTAGAAAGGAGGCAGAGGAAAAAGAATCAGTTGTTTCGAATTTGAGAAAAGAAATTGAGAAGCTTTGTGGAAGGAAAATGAGATGCTGAAATTAGAAAATAAGGAGGCTAGACAAGAGATTTTGAAATTTAAAAAGGAAGCAGAGGAAAAAGAATCAGTTGTTTCGAATTTGCGAAAAGAAATTGAGAGCGTTTATGGGAAATGAGATGCTGAAATTAGAAAGTAAGGAGGCTAGACAACAGATTTTGAAATTGGGAAAAGGAGGCGAGAGAAAAGGAATCAGTTATTTCAAACTTGAAAACTCACTGGGAGAACCTGCTTCTGATGAAATGAGGTGCTAAAAGTAGAAAAAACAGGAGGGCTTCAGCCAGTTGAGCCAGGTCGAGAAAACATTGGAGGTTTCTGAATTAAAAATGATCAGCTGAAAAATGAGACCTTGCAATTAAAAGAAGAATTGGGGGAAAACAAATTTGGTGATTTCAAATTTGAAGAGCAACTTGGAAATGATGGAGACCCTTGAAAATGACAATGGGCATTGCATGAACGGTTGAGAGTAATTCGGGAGGAAAATGAGAAATTTGTGCAAATTTCAAATTTTGAAATGGATCAGTTGAGAGATGAGGTGTCAGATTTGAACCAGAAAATGGAGGAAAAGAACCAGCTAGAGGCTGATGCTGAACCGGCAACTGAATGATGCAAATATTGAGAAGGAAGTGCTAATATCGACAAATTCTGGGCTTTTGTGCGAACTAAAGGAAGCAAAGGAAGATAGAGAGAGTTTGAAACTTTTTACGAAAGAGCTAATACAAGTATAGAAGAGTTGAGTGGCAAATTGGTGAGTGTAGAGAGAACATAAGAATATGCAAGAGGAGATAGAGCGATTATGTAGTAAACTGCAAGAAGAAGAGAGTATGGTACGTGAACTTACTCTAAAGTGTGGAGCAGCTGAAGGATGAGAGAGACAAGTTGTGTGATGCCAATGGTGATCTAAATGCGAAGCTAGAAAGAGAATCAATAGAGAAGGCTGAGTTGAAACAAATTCTAGAAATAAAAGAGAATGAAAATATCTTGCTTGCAAAATGCTGTAGAAAAGAGGGAAGTGGAGTTGCAAGGTTTGACAGATGAGAGAGACAAGTTGAATGCCATTAGATCTGAGTTGGTGCATGGAATAGATGATTTGAGAGACAAGCTGAAAGTATTGCAAGAAGAGGAAAGAGGGAGTGGAAGTGAAATTGCGGCAGGTGGAGAGAGGTTTGGAAGAAGCAAGATTCGAAAATTTAGAACTTCAAGGGGAGATTGGGAATCTATCTACTGAAAAGTTGAAAGTAGAAGAGGAGGTGAAATTAATTTTGAGAGATGCCTGGAAAACCAAGTTTTGGGTAAGAAAGGGGAGGAGAGGTTGAGGGGCAAAATTGTCAATCAAGAAGCCTGTGTGGATGATCTAGGTTATTGCTTTGGAGAGTTAGTATCTACTTGCAAAGAATTGAGAGATGCATATGTGGATTCCATGGTGCATATTACTGCACTAGAGTCTCTCAGCACAGAACAAAATAGAGAGATAAAAAAATTGGAAGAAACCCGTTTGGAGCAAAAAGAAAAGCTTGCACTTTCGGAGGGTGAAACTGCAAAAATTGAATGTTCAACTTCAAGATCTTGAGGTGCAACTCAGGCTGTCAAAACAAAAGCTTAAAGTCACTGAAACAGAGTGTAGATACAAAGAGGAGCATTCCAAGAAGTTGGTTGATGGTCCTAAACTCAAAAGTGCGAGATCTCGAGGGGGAAAATGTCAAAATGATAGCAAGACTCAATTATCTAGAAAACCATCTTGTAGAAACAGAGGAAAATGCAAAGGTAGGAATTTCAGCCGTAGGAAACAGAATCAAAGAGCTGAAATCAATTTTTGATGAGAGGTTCTCCAGTTTGTTTCACGGGTTCTGGAGCTTAATGAGGAGTTGAAATTTTTGAAAAAGAATTTGGATGAAGAATTATCTGAGAAGGAAAAAATGAAGATTAGTTAGTGGAACTGGAAAGAAGGATTAAGGAGGAAGAAATGGAGATAAACTTGAAAGATGAAGAAAAAAAGGAGGTGATCAGGCAGCTTTGCATGGTGATCGAGTACTACCGTGAGAATTGCAATATTCTCATTGCAATTTCCAAACGAACTCGGCGTTAGTTTCAGCAAATTTCATTTCAGGTAGAAGTCTAGTCTTTCAGGTTGCCTCAGTATATAGAATGAAATTGTTCTGTAATGCATGATTAATATTGCTCTCTTTTTCTTTCTGCACATTTAGATTTTACCTGTGTAGACATGTTATTGTGTTGTAGTTACTTGCAATTATATTTAGGTGGGAGTTCCAAACCAGTTTTTCTTTTCATTTTATTTTCTGGTCTAATAATCAGGGAGCCTAAAATAGGTGTGACTGCTTTAATCATCTAATAGCAAGATCCTGATTAAACGCGCAATTTCCTGTTTTTTCTGGCCAAATTTTTTTCTGACAGTCTACAGGATTCAGGATCGTTAGTTTCTGCTAAATTCGATTGCTTTACCTGTTTTATCATGTGTTCTGCGTTGCACATTTAATGTAAATAGATATGAATGGTTCTTGAATTATTTTGATGGTGTAAATACTTTACAAGGTGATGGGTATCTGTATCTAGTGACTGAGTTTTACTTCGTCGACAAAATCTGGTGTCTGGCGGACAAACAAACAAATAGACTTGTAATCCCCGACTGCAGGCATTAAAATTATTTTGGTAGGGCCAGCAAACAAAGCCAAGTTAGCACAAGGACACCAGCGTATTGGGATGTTAAACAAAAATATACGCCGTCCAGATTTGCATGTCTGGCAATAAGGAACAGCAAAATGATCACATGAAAAAAGTTATTTTATGTTTACAACTGAGGACAATACCCAACTAAGTTCATCATTTAAAGAAAAAAAAGGCATTTCGTTCCCAACAAGACAGCAGCAGCTGTTGTGATTCCTAAACAGATGCAACCATAATTAAGGGGTTACATTTGGATGAGAACTAGAATAGTGAAATTTGAGAATAGTAAATGAGAATAGAGAAAAAATAATAATTTTCAAATTAGTATAAAAATAGTGCTATTCGGATTAGTGAAATTGTTATTTGAATTTTACATGTGAAATAGTGAATAGTAGCTGTAACTAATAAAAAATAGTATTAACAAGGTGCTAATTAAAAGAAAAGATAGGCAAGTGGAATCTCAAACGAATTGTCACGACGTGGAGATAGCGAAAGTGGTGTCAAATTTGTCATTTTGAAACTGTGTTGGCAGAAATCTAAAAATTAAACATTTTTTTCTCTCCTCACACTTCCGAATAATAGTTATTTCAACATTTACAAGAAATATAGAATAATAGCTATTCCAGCTATTCCGAATAGCAAAAATGTTATTTGAATGCACATTACTATTCCGAATAACTCCTTATCTAGAATAGCCTCTATTCTTGTGTCATCCACATAGCCAAGATGTTTTGATATTCAAGAAAAGATGTAGCATAGGATGCACTTGCATAACCAGTTATAGAAACCGAATAGATTTAGAACATAATCAGCCTTGACATGTCCAAATCACAATAGATAATTGCATGTGCTGATTATTATACCTTTATTTTAGAACCTTTAACATAAAGCAGACAGAAAAATAACACGGCAAAAGTTCTTCCATATCCGAAACGGAAATAAAACTGCTGTTATATTCCAATTACAAACCGTTGACTTTATTGGGATTCGCACATGAAAAAATTTCTTCGTTGAGATTTGTGCATGAAAAATTTGAACAGTCAGGATCGGAAAACATGTTCCTGTTATTCCATTAGAATAACAGCAGATTTATTTCCATCTGAAACCAGATTTCTAGTCCTCTACAATCTACATAGAAGACTGAAACAGATTGATAAAAAAAATAACTGCAAGCCAATTAATTTATTTTTTTATTGTGAATAGCCACAGCCGGTAAGAAGCTGCCCAGCTGCAAATACAACTTAAAAACAAATTGTTGACTATAATCAACACAAATTAGAGAAGGTCTCCTACCTTCCCTTCTACAGAAAGATATATGCATCTCCAAGTTGTCTTTAAATTACCGCACCACCTACAAAGCTAGAGTCAGAACCTACAAAATAACAAGCCATGCTTTATCCTTAATCTGATATCCTCATCTCTACACCAAGCATATCCTTCACACCTTCGTATGTCACGAAAGCAATTGCAATTGATGGGACAACCTGAACATAGTAGAAAGCATTGTCAGTCGACCCCACATTAAAAAACCAGAATTGTTGCACTGAATAGCTTCATTAAATTCATATCCAGAACATTGGAAGTTATTCTAAATGTTGACAAATACATTTTAACTCACATCTCAAACTTCCAAATTGTTTCTTGAAAACTCAACTTATACTTTCAAGTTTGATCATCTACGGGCACCTAGGAGCCTGTTACAAGACCCAACCTTATTTTGAAAAAACCTAGATGCCGCTAAATTAAAAATGTCATAACCATAGCCCATAATTGTGAAAGTACCTTAAAAATATAACATTAACACATGGCACCATTGCAAGCTCATTTGCTTAGAAAATTACCATAATATACAGCAGAACTCTGTTGGAAAGTTCACACCTACTGCCTTGACCCAATAGCATTGTGGCATTGGGACAGTGGCAGATAAGTTCCAATGCATGGGGCAGTATACCAGCAACCTAATTGCACCGGATGCATTGGTGCATCACTGCATTGGGATTCTATGGCAGCAGAATGGAACTCCTCTATAGAATATCCAAATGGAAATTAGATTGTTGCTATTTCTCTGATATTCTATGAAATCATTTGTTTCCAAACTAAAAGCACTTTCTGTGCTTTGCCATGGTATTTTCCTCTAATACTCATGCAGTGCAGCTACTCAAGTTGTAATGCAGTCCACCAAGTTTGAACTATTACTCTTCTTGCCACTTACCAGAATTTCTCAATTTAATCCCACAAAAATCAAAGTTAATTAAAATACCTTGACAGATTAGGAATAAGGCCCTTGTACAGAGCACCGAACCCCTCATGGCAAACAGTCTTCCTGAACGCATCAACCATGCCAGAGTACTGGAGGGGCTGCTCCTTACCGTGGGCCCCAGCAGTGACAATGGAGGCAGCATGATTCCAGCGGACCATTTGCATGCGCCGGCGGACCACATCGAGCGGGTATGCCACTGTCTGGCCCACCGTGCCGGCAGCGGCCCCACATCCCAGCTTCGTTGCCACCCCCAACTCCTTTGCATCCTCGTTAACTAATCCGAAGGGTTTCGACTGCAGGAGCCACTCTTTGAGTGTCTCGTAAACAGCAAAGTTTAGCCCCACATACGGAATCTGCACCAAAATGAATAGTAGAGCGTAATGGTTGATTCTTACCACGAACTAGTATACTAACATACTGTTCTGTTGAAACTTTTAAAGAGAGTTACTTTTACCTTCAGAAAAACAAAAGGAGAAAAAAAGAAAGAGAAAAGGAAGAGGAAAGAAGGGAATAGATGTTTTCATTCTTTTAAAATTTACTTCAAAATGCTAATAGCAATCTTTTAATTGTTAATTCACAAATGATCAATTATTGTTCCGGAGTTCTGACAATCCTATAAATGATTCCTGTGCCATGTCACAATTGAACTTTAGCATTAATGATAAAAATTAAAATTAATTTCAAACACCGTGTACTAAACACTTCATCTTGATATAAATAACCCATGCATGCACGCCAAAGATCATAAATTAGTGCACCTTAAGATGACGATGCCAGAAAATAAACACATCACTACTAAATTCATTGTAATATGTTGTACAAAGTGAAACCCAAAGTTTACAATTATTATGTGCATGAACCATTTGTAATGCAGATTAAAATCAACATCCTGATTGCATTAGAAACTTGAAGTTTAAATTGTGTGTGTGGGAGAAAGAGAGAGAGAGGTTTGGCAGCCTCTGCCACCATTTAAAAAAAAACAGAGAGAGAAAAATATACCACTCCAATAACAGAAGGGAGCCAGCCTCTATAGAGAGCGCGGAAGCCTTCTTCTCTGTACACAGTGCTTAATGCATGAAACATGCCTCTGTACTGGTATGGTGACTTCTCGGTCTGTAAAATATGCAAACAGCATAATGTAACAACCATTAATACAAAAGATTGAGCAATCCACCAAGTACAATAAATTCAGAAGGGATACCATAATGCACAGTACCGGTATGCAGTGGGTGTTAAATGCTTTACATAAAGAAGCTAAACCTGACGTGGTATTGATAGGAGCAGCTACACAACACTCTAAAGTTTGGATCTCAATTAACTTCAGAAAACCTCAACTCGGAACAAGTAGCCCCAACAGGCCAAAAAAGATCACATGGTGAAAAGCATCTTCTTACCTGTACTAAGAATGATTGTGAAGGGCCACAAGAAATTTTAAAAGAGTTACCTGGACTGTAATCCGGCCACGAACCATGTCCATGGATAAGTGGCAGACATAGCTATTATACCAGCACTTGCACCGGCACCAAGACGCAACACTGGAGTCAGTTGAGCATCCTCTGCAGTTATTAATGAAGTCAAGCATATGGCCTCTTACACGGTAAAACTTGTATTATTTATTTTCACATAACATTAGTTTCCAATTTCTTTATTATATAACAAATGTTTAAATCTATCATTGATTAAGCAAACTAGACAACTAAAATTCACACAATTGGTGACATTTCTCTTGTGGTAGAGGAAGAAAAAAGGACTAGCGAAAGATGTGTTAATTGCATTATCTTCTAGGATATAAATGCAACGGATATCTTACGCTCTATAAAAAAACATTTAGAAATGTAAATAGTGGATACTAAAAATCTTAGTTTCTTAAGGAAATGAAGATATGTTGCATTAAAAAAATACAACATTAAATCAGAAAAATCAGAGTTACCGGTTACACACCATTTCCTGTCTTCCTTCGATAAAGCCACAAAATCCCTCTGCCAAAAACAAGTAGCAATAGGAATGAGAAATTAGTGATTTCTCTAGGAAATAATAATCAAGGTCTATAAAAAGATGTTTACATTGGAAATATGGAGCAAAAAGCAACCTGCATGCTTCTTCATAGCTGAAGAATTTGACAGCTGAATTTGGTACAATTCGGGCACAATTGGTACCATTTCCCTTAAAAAGGCCTCTAAGTCCCTCAGTTCTCCAAATGTATTTGAGGCCTTGAATTGTACCATTGTACTTTATATTGTGGGGATTTTGGACCTGAAATGACACATTGTCATAAGAATGAGGGATGGAAAGAGGGGGCAGAGAGAGAGAGAGAGAGAGAGAGAGAGATGTTTTAGTACGTAAGACTTGACATGTACTGTGCTATAGTGGTTAGGGACTTATTTGGCAGCCGTTGCCAAAATTTGAGAGGAGAGAGAGAGCTCATACCTGGAGCAAGATTTTTAGCCGCTCAAGTGGAGCTACTGCAGTGCGGGACCTACATTGAAGAAAAAGATTATTATAAATAACATTTATATACCAATTTATTAGTAAATAAAATGATCATTATAAACATCATTTAAATGAAAAGGCACATACAAAAATGTAGGGGTGTAAAAACAACCCGCCCCACCCGAAAAATAACAGATTTCAATTTTATTTGATTAGGTACGGATTGAATCTTAATGAATCCACCAAATACAAATTGATTATGGATTTTAAAATTATATAGGTTAAAACCAGACCGACTGCGTATAATTGAAAAGGAATCTCCCATAATTTCTTGGAAGAGCTCTAAACTATGTTTTGAATCAACATAATTTGAAAATGTATTATGCTTATGCATCATTAAATTTACTTATCTTTTATTTTGCTTGAAGCAATTTTTGTCTATTCATCATTTTTAGATTCTTATTAAGAACTTCACTTGCATTATTATTTGTTGTGTTCATGTTTTGTTTCTATTTTGTTATGATTAATAATTATTAGTTGTGTTTTTATATTATTCATATTTTTGTCAATAAAATCCGCAAAATCCGTAAAAACCCAACAGCATAGAGAAAGGTACAGGTTCGACAAATTTTAAGCTATGATAGTATCATAACCGGACCACCATATATCAAATTGAAAATGTAGACAAAACCCAACCAACCCAACCCCCGTGTACACCCTTATAAAGTTTGGCGGTAAACTTCTACATAAGAAGTACAGAATATTTCCATCTGGTTATATTACTTGTGAAGAAGTATATACATATTATCTTATTAGTTATTTTACAGGAAAAAATGAAAACAAAATTCTGCAAAGAGAAAAGTACTTTTCAGGATAAATGAGCAATTAAGTATCAGAAAGGATAATAAAGTACATGCAAGTGACACAAAAAGAAGGAAACAACATATATACCCAAATAGGTTACAATCTTCATTAAATATAATTAGTTGGGAAATGACAACCTGGTCAAGGAATATGATACATATCGCCACAAGTGAGCCCCTTTCTATAAGACTGCCAAATTGGAATTGATTTCTTAAATGACCGTAAGTGATTTTGCACTAATGCTTACTTTAATATTTGCCTATGCACCAAACACTTTGAAAATTCAATCTCCAATCCGCACACTATTTTTAAAAAAGGCAGAAAGCCCTTGCAGCAACCTCATTAAACAAAAGTAACAATTTTGGACACAACTAGATAGAACTTCCATGAACTATTTTCCACAAAATTCCACTTGTTACATGACGTGTACCTATCACCTTAAATTTCATTTCATAATGTTGAGAATAAAGATAGTTAGAGGTCTAAAATAGAGAAAGAGTAAAATTGTAATTTAGGAAAATAAGAAGTTACCGTTAGAATTAACGGTACAATAAGCTTAGACCTTTATATATACCCAATAGCCACTGATTGTAATATATACAACAAATATTTAATGCAAAGAAATAAAAAATACTCAATACAATCAGAGTCTTGTAAACTTTACATGGTATCAGAGCATTAGATCTGCATAATCCCTATATCTGTTCTTATCAACCGATTTCAATTATTCCATCTTAAAAAATCTGCTCATCATATACCAAGAAAAAACCCCCTGTTCAAATCAGAGCAAAACTTTCCGAGTTCCTTGCTTTAGCTGAAACCCAATAGCCCAATAAATTAGATTCATACCATTATCTGATTGATCCACGATCAAACAGAATAATTCAAAAAAAAGGGGAAAGAAAGAGGGTTCCCAGAAAATCAAATACCAGAAACACAAAAAACAGAAGAAACACAGAAAATACCAGAAAATCTGACACATACCAGAAAATCGACACATACCAGAAAATTAAATACCAGAAGAAACCCAGAAAATCAAATACCAGAAGAAACCCAGAAAATACTCATGCATGGCGTTCCCCATAAAAAATCAGAACCCTAACCTTAGTGGTGAAGAGAAATGCACCAATTGCAAAATAAAGGGCCACGACTATAACAATTGTTGGTTTCTTCATCCTAATCTCCGACCAAAGTGGTGGAAGGAGAAATGCGAAGGTAGTCAGGGGCTTAACCCTAAGGGGGAGAAGAGGAGAGAAGGATTTGTTGAAGCGGCGCTATTTGGCGGACCAAACGAAGAGAAGCGATTTGCTTCTGTCGGACCGAGTGAAGCAAATCGCTTCTCTTCGTTTGGTCCGCCAAACGAAGAGAAGCGATTTGCTTCTGTCGGACCGAGTGAAGGGGCTCAACCAAGCCGAGTCACAAAGGGAACCGGGTCCGCCTCCAACACTAGCGGGTCCGCTACCAACGGATCTGCAGCTGTATTCAGATCCGAATTTGCAAAGAGTCTCTCCTCTCTAAGTGGGCTGCTGAATGGAAAGCCCAACACAGGTTTTGTTAAAACTCAATACTTAATAGAAGCCCAAAACGTAAAAAATAAAACAGAAGCCCAAAACAGTGAACTGAGTCTAGGCCCAAACCAAGATTTATATATTATACCAAATAAAAGGAGCCATTTAAGTCCAAACAAAATTGAGCCCGAAAATGGAGAAATAAAACAATTGAAATATACAAATTTAGGTGATTTGAATCGATTGAATTCCAAAAATAAGTTAGATTGGATTCTAGATTCCGGTGCAACCGACCACATGACCGGAAACAAAGATATATTGTATAATTACCAAAAAAATAAAAATCAAGAATTTGTATATGTTGCAAACAGTGAAAAAATGAAAATTTGTGGTTATGGCTCAATCAACCTTTTTTTAAAAGAAATTAAACATGTCTTACATGTAAAAAATTGTGCTTCTAATTTATTATCTATAGGAAAATTTTCAAAAGAAATAAATTGTGAGATTATATTTTCATCTAGAAATGTATTTTTTCAAGATGTGACATCCAAGAAAATAATAGGTGAAGGTTTCTATCAAAATGGACTCTATTTTTTGAATAGCCAAAAATTTAATTTCAACACACAAATACAAGACATGGGAAGTTTATGGCATAAAAGAATTGGACATCCCTCCGATAAAATTTTAAAAAATATTTTTGATTTTCCAAATCTAAATTGTAGTAATTGTGAAATATGCAAACTAGCAAAACATACAAGACTTCCTTTTGTAACCTCAAGTTCTAAAAGTAATCAAATATTTGAACTTGTTCATTCCGATGTTTGGGGACCCGCTCCCGTAGACTCTTATAATGGTTTTAAATATTTTTTATTGATTTTTCACGATTAACATTCTTATACTTATTAAAAAATAAAAGTGCAATATTTTTCACTTTCATGATTTCTCAAATTTAGTTGAAAATCAGTACAACACAAAGATTAAAACTCTTAGGACCGATAATGGTACGGAATTTGTAAATCAAAATTTCTCAAATTTTTTGAAACAAAAAGGAATTATACATCAAACCACTTGTGTTTATACCCCACAACAAAATGGAGTTTCCGAAAGAAAAAATCGTCATTTACTCGAAATGACAAGAGCACTTATGTTTCAAAATAATGTTCCAAAAAATTATTGGTCGGATGCCGTTCTTACCGCAACTTATTTGATAAATAGGTTGCCAAGTGTTATTTTAAATAAAAAAAGTCCATTAGAAGTTATTTATCAAAGAAAAATAATTTTTAATCATTTACGAGTATTTGGATGTACATGTTATGTACACCAAAATAAACGAGACAAATTAGATTATACTTCTATTAAAGCTATTTTTCTAGGATATTCATCCCAAAAAAAGGGTTATAAATGTTATGATCATATAAATCATAAATTATATATTTCAAGAGATGTAATATTTTTTGAAAATGAGCCATATTTTAAAGAAAATAAAAATGAGCTTGATAACCATATTAGTACAAATGATTTTGTCATTCCTATGACTACTAATCAAATTGAGGAGCAAAGAGTTGTAGGAAATGAAGAAGAAGAAAATGAAGGCGAAAATAACAACACTTCTCAAAGCGAGGCCGAGGAAGAAGAAAATGAGAATATTGAAGAAAATAAAATTATTGAAGAAGAAGTCGCACCAAGGAGATCAACTCGGCCCACTCAACCATCAACAAGGTTACGAGATTTCGTAACCTATGAGGTTCAATATCCCATTCAAAATTATATTTCATATAAAAATATTTCGAAACACCATCATGCATTTCTTAGTTCAATTTCCAAAATGGAAGAACCAAGAAACTTTGAGGAAGCTATAAACCAACCGGTATGGTGCAAGGCTATGAAAGAAGAACTTCAAGCCTTAGAAAAAAATAATACATGGACCATTGAATCATTACCAAAAAATAAAAAACCCGTAGGATGCAAATGGGTTTATAAAATAAAATATCAAAGCGATGGATCCATAGAAAGGTATAAGGCCCGGCTAGTTGCCAAAGGGTATACCCAAACTTACGGTATTGATTACCAAGAGACCTTTGCTCCGGTAGCAAAGATGAATACCATAAGAATTTTGCTTTCAATAGCGGTAAATAAAGGGTGGAATTTATTTCAAATGGATGTTAAAAATGCATTCCTTCAAGGAACACTTGTGGAAGAAGTTTATATGACTCTACCACTGTGTCATGTAAAATAAAATAAAAATACTAACCTTGTTGATAGGTTAAAAAAGTCAATTTATGGACTTAAACAATCACCAAGGGCATGGTATGAAAAACTCTCTCAATATTTAATTTTTTTGTGGTTTTAAATAAGCCAATCCAATACATCATTATTTTTAAAATATAAAAATAATGATACAACCATTGTTCTTGTCTATGTTGATGACAAAATCATAACCAGAAACAATTATGAAAAAATTGACATTTTGAAAAGACATTTAAAAGAAAAATTTGAAATAAAAGACCTTGGTAAACTTAAATATTTTTTAGGAATTGAAATAGCTCATTCAACCAAGGGACTATTTATTTCACAAAGAAAATATACCATTGACCTTTTAAAAGAAACGGGAAAATTAGGGTCCAAACCGGCCTCAACACCAATAGATAGCAATTGTAAATTAAATTCCGAAGATGGAGAACCGTTGGAAAATATCAACCAATTTCAACGGCTTGTAGGTAAATTAATTTACCTAACGGTAACTAGGCCGGATATATCATTTGCGGTAAGCCAAATTAGTAAATTTATGCATTCACCAAGAAAACCTCATTTGGATGCAATTGATAGAATTTTGAGATAATTAAAGAAATCACCCGGAAAGGGTTATGGATGAAAAATAATAAATCTAACGAAGTGTGTGGCTATTCCGATGCAGATTAGACCGGGAGTTTCGATAGAAAATCAACAACCGGCTATTGCACGTTTGTAGGTGAAAACTTAGTCACATGGAAAAACAAGAAGCAAAATGTCGTGGCGCGATCAAGTGCGGAAGCAGAATATCGTGCCATGGCATCCACCGCAAGTGAGCTCACGTGGATCAAACAATTTCAAAGAATTGAACTTCAAAATTGACAAACCAATGAAAATGTTTTGCGACAACAATGCGGCAAGACATATTGCTTCGAATGCAGTGTTTCACGAAAGAACAAAGCATATCGAAGTCGATTGTCATTTCATACGAGAAAAAGTTCAAACCAAGGAAATCGAAACACCTTACGTGAAGAGCCAAGACCAATTAGCTGATATTTTTACAAAGGGTCTTATTCCGAAGGTCTTTGAAGAGATAACAAACAAGCTAGGATTATTCGACATCTATAATCCTAGCTTGAGGGGGAGTATTGAGAATAACGATAGTTAGAGGTCTAAAATAGAGAAAGAGTAAAATTGTAATTTAGGAGACATAAGAAGTTACCGTTAGAATTAACGGTACAATAAGCTTAGACCTTTATATATACCCAATAGCCACTGATTGTAATATATACAACAAATATTTAATGCAAAGAAATAAAAAATACTCAATACAATCAGAGTCTTGTAAACTTTACACATAACAAATGACATCACTTGAAAGCCTGGTTCTATGAAAAGCACTATCAACTTGTTGATTAATAACAAAAAAGCATACCAAATAGGGTATATCAATCAATAAATGATATAATAACAAAAGGAAATGAAGGCTCCTGTTGTTATTATAAAATATAAAAGGTTGTTAAGCTTTTTTGGGGGTTGAAGAAAGAATCAATTCTTCCGGATGAAAAGAAGGACATAACTATTGGAAAGATTCTTTACATCATTTACTACATCAAGCTTGTATATATAACCTCAAACCTAAGTTTGCCATTACTAGCCAAAGAGAACCTTAGTTAAAAAAATCTCGCTTATCCAGAAAAATTCTACTTGAAATATCCTGCCAGTAACATATCAACATACTGAATGGCAAGGTAACAAGCAAGTAATAACTAACCAAAGATTCAAATCAATTTCTGACGGCCCTTTTTCCATTTCCTCAGGGAGAAAATAAGTTTTCATCAGAAAAGGGAAATTACAAACCATACAAACAAAACACCAGTCAAATCATATAAAAACAGAGGGATACAAAAGGAAAATGCAAACAGCTTACACTGCACCAGCGACACCACCAGCGAAGAGAGACTTGCACACGGTGACTACCGCGTGTGTCGCCTTAGATTCCTCCGTAATCACGATGCGAGAGACAGCTGTCTCGCCGGTGCTCTTCCCCACCACATCCTCCGACGTCATTCCAAAACCCAAACCCTAACCCCTTGATGAAGAACAAGAAAAACCAAAGGCGCTCACCGAACGGTGAGCGCACCGATCGGAGAAGGGAAAGGAATGGATAGGTCGGATCAAACGGAAATCCGATCGGAATGAATTGGATGGATTCTTTGCGCGATCGCTTGTATTTGTTCCCCCTGATGTTCTTTATATGTGTTTTCCGAATTGAGGTTTGGGCTACTTTTTGTTGTGGGGTTTTGGAATTTGTCTGGGTGGAAGGGTAGAAGCTTGGTATCAGTGGCGGCTATCCGTTATTATAGAAAAGAGAGAACGAGAGGAGAACGAGTGGGGCAGCAGAGAGAGGAGGCAGTGATTCGGCCCCCAAATTGATATATTTGAATACACTTGGTCTACCTGTTAATATATGTAATATAGTAGAGGAGGGATCAACTTACAACAAATTTGAGCTACAACAAAGTTACAACAACTATTTTTTCATTTTCAAAGTTCAAATCGTCGATCCAAACCGTTCAACATGATCTCCACAATAAAATATGCTTGCAGATCAAATTTTACATTTTTTTTGAACTTTTTTACTATTATTAAGTATTTTACAAAAAATAGTCATATTCAGACCATTGAATTTTGTACCCATCTTAATAAATAGTAAAAAAATTCAAAAAATGTAAAATTTGATCTGCAAGCACATTTTATTTAGATAATCATGTTGAATGGTTTGGTCGACGATTTGGACTTTGAAAATGAAAAAAATGTTGTTGTAACTTTGTTGTAACTTGATCCCTCCTCAATATAGTAATATGTAACTATAATTTTATCAGTACAAGTATGTTAACATTTTTCTTTTTTAGTGTTAGATATAGTGGTTTCTGAGAGTATTCACACGTAATGAGTTGAATAGAAATTTAATCATTTAGGTTAGATGGTTTTTACATGGAAATAAAATTTGTTTAATCAACATAAAGCTATACATTTCTTGCATTTGTTAGTATCAAAGAACTTGAAAGAATTTTATTAGTATTTTATTCCATGCTTGATTTATATACACTTATAGAAAAAAAGTATATTATCTGAATTATATCCTATTATAAGAAAGGATCTAGTAAAAATAATTTTGTTATTGTCGTAGGTCCTTGAGTATTTGTATAGTAGTTTCAATTTTATTATTTATTATTAATTTATCTTATACAAACAATTTGTATATAATTTAATTGTAAAACTTTGTTTTTGGGTCTAATTTTTAGAACAATGAAATAAAGAAAATACATACTTACAAACATGCATGCACAGTTACACATCCACCCACACACATACAAAAAATATATACATAGAAGTTTAAAGTATAACAACCAATCTCAAATATTTATGATCAAATTTTATTAATTTAGACCATTAGATGCGTGATTGACATTTTTTTTAAATATTTTAGTCACCCACCTTATTGTCAATTAACACAATTAGTAGATAAACATACTACATTATAAATAAGAGAACAACACGTACTTAATTTCATAAGCTTAAAAACTATTTAGTCTACTTAAAAAAAACAAGTTATTACAACTGAGAATTCTAACATCATTACAAAATCAAAATATAACTATATTTAGAGCTGAATATACATGATTATTTGAAAGATATAGAATTGTTTTGAATTTACATGTAAATGCTAAACAAGTTGTTTGACATGATGAAATAAATCAAATGATCATTGATAACACATTGTTATTTTATAAAATAAATAGTAATGAAAAATGCAAAATGCAACCTTTAAAAGAACACGATATGATAAAATGATCATTTTTTTTAGGGTTAATTTCTCATGTACCCTTCAAGAGTTCTTCAATTTCTTATTACCCCTTTACTCTTTGTTATATTCAATATGTCCTTTAACTTTGTCTTATCTTTCTTATTTACCCACTGCACAATAATTTTGAACTTAACCATAGTTAAAAGACAAAAATATCCTTTCAAAAATTCTTCTTTAAAAATTTGATGAGTCTCCTTGTTTTCTGTTACGGACACAGCTCAATTTGGGACTATAGTTGGTACGGTACCAGTTGGTACGAGGCGCAACACCAGCTCTAGTACAGAGGAAATCTGCTTCTGACTGCTCCCAAGCTTTAATTAGAATATTAAGAATTTTTAATGAAGAAACCAACACGTTGCTGGAGCAGGTGGAGTAGATAAGGCCACAACACAAGTACAGTATCATGCAACAAGAAGGATGAAATCGGTACTGGTATTGGAGCATTGCTAGGATAGCTTTTTAGTTTTTATTTTATCTTAATTGGACTTTTAGTTTATGTCCTCTTTCTTTGTTGCTCTATTTTCCTTTTTTTTTTTTTTTTTTTGTAGGTCAGACTCAACACTCTTGAGTCCAGTTTTATTTTTTGAAGTTACAAAACTTACGTAACCGTCATTTATATCAATGAAATGGAAGCTTGACTCATATTTTTTCTAAAAAAAAAATAATGGCGGTCCTGCAACATGCACAACACAAGGTGAAGCAGCTGGATTTCAATCTTCATTAGCTAATTTGGTTTTATTTTAATATTTTTTTTCTTTCTTTGCCTTCTGTATTTTTAACTTTTGTTCGGTTTCTACAAGCTCAAACTTCTTGAGCTCCATTTTCTACTCTTATGCTACCCTGTTCATGCTCCAAACTTCTTGAGCGGATCCACCCAAGTACCCAACAACCTCTTATTCTCCTTTAATTTGCTTACCGCGTCTCTTCCTTAATTGCCCAAGTCTCCTTTTCATTTTCTGTTCTCACCTCTATCTTCTTTTCTTTTCTTTTTTCCAAATTGATCTTGCTCGTAACAGAAAACAAGGAGACTCATCAAATTTTTAAGGGTAAATTTCTTCGGAGGTCACTAAACTTTACTCTTTGTTACAAATTGGTCACTCAAGTTTGATTTGTATCTTAATAGCCATTGAACTTTCAGTTTGTTTCAATCAAATCACTCTGTAACTATTTTTGTTTAAAATAATAATAAAATATGACGTGGCAGTCTATTCAGCATATTTGATAAATTATGTAACTTATTTTGGGACATGAAGTATTTCTCACCCACTGTTCTCTATCCCAGCACATTTCTACTTTGTTGTTTTTTTTTCCAGTCATCCATTGATGTCTTTCTTCACTAAAACAAGCTTTCTCCACAGGGGATCTGAGTTCCACCCTCTTCCCAAACTTCACACATCGTGCCTGCTCTAAAGCAACAGATCAAGTGATCAGAGTTTCTCCTGTTTTCTCGTTGTGAAAGCTGGACGCTTGTTAGGGTTTGGCTTAAACGAAATTTCAAATGAAATAAATAAGTGGTTGTTTACTTAAAAAATGAAGGTAAGCTAGAACATAGTGTTTTAATTGTTATAAATGTTATACCCTTATTTCTTATACTCTGATCGGGTAGAAGTAAGATGGCAAGAGTTCAATAGAATAAGAGAGTAGCCATTTGAATTAAATTGATTTAATACAAGATTTTTGAATTAGCTAATAACATAATTAGCTAGAATTGTTATGTACTTGTGTAAAAATGTAATGGAGAGACACCTTGGCAATTGAAGGCCGGAGAAACAAAAATAAACAAAGAGTGGAGAGTATAGACGTGCTTGAAGAGAGGAAAAAGAAAGAGAAAAAGTGGGTGAGAAATACTTCAGGTCTCCAAAATAAGTTACATAATTTATTAAACATGGTGAAAAGGCTGCCACATCATATTCTATTATTATTTTAAACAAAAATAGTCACATAGTGACTTGATTGAAACAAACTAAAAATTCAATGGCTATCAAGATACAAATTAAATTTGAGTGACCAATTCATAACAAAGAGCAAAGTTTAGTGACCTCTGACAAAATTTACCCAATTTTTAAAGAAGAATTTCTGAAAGGTTATTTTTGTCTTTTTACTAAGATTAAGTTCAGAATAATTGTGTAATGGGCAAATAAGAAAGAGAAGACAAAGTTAAATGACATATTGAATATAATAAAGAGTAAAGGGGTAAAGAAGAAATTGAAGAACTCTTGAAGGGTACATGAGAAATTAACCCTTTTTTTTATGAGAAGATGAAAAGATCATTGATAACACATTACTATTTAATATTTATTTACAGTAATGAAAAACGCAACCCCCCTTAAATGCTAGACCATGTCCAAAACTCCCTTTTCATATTTGATCAAGAATAGTTTCCCTTTGCTTGGCGTCCCATTGCCAGGGAAAGGGGGGAAGTTGTGGATCAGACTTCTTGAGAAAACAAAACCTAGAGATATTATACCGGGTCCGGCTCACATTTCCTACCAAACCCGTTAAAGCTCTCATGAAATCCGAGTATATCTGTTAACACAAACTCAGCAATCGATAATTATGAAGTCATAATGGAGGGAAAATAAGTTTTCTATAAGCACAACATAAACTGCTAGGTTAAAATATTTGCCTATATTGTACTCGATGGATTATGGTATCTTGGATTTGTTTTGCACCCGACCCAATTCACGCTTAAAAGAATGATTGTTTTACAACATTATCCGATTACTGAAGAAAAATGGATTTGTCCGCGTCGGCGTCGCTTTATTGGCATTTAATGCAGAATAACCATAAGTTATTTCTATTGTTTTTTTTCTTTGTTTTTAGCAAGGATAGCGCTATTTTGAGGGCATGAATTCTACTTTTAGCATGGGCATGTACATCCATTTTCTTAGCAAAGGCATGAATGTTCATTTGCATTACCTTCTATGAATCAATTCCAAATATATATAAGGCCCTCTTGGCATGATAGATAATATGCGAAGAAAAATTTAAGATAAAACTTATCAAGCCCTCTTGGCATGTTAGCTAAATTTGGGTAAAATACACCGAGTTTTGTTAACTAACTCAAATTTATATTTTCATTTTATATGTTTGTGTCTCCATGCCTTCATTTTTTGTGTCTCTATCATGCCTTATTTTTAAAAACTTCAATAATTCAACATTTAAAACTTAAAAATTTAAATAAGACGTTAGATATGATCTACATCATTTTATTATGCACGTGTAAAAGATTATAGCATTCCAACTTTATTTTGCTTGTCATTAGGAGGTTGTAAAAATGTATTGATGTGGATAATTTTAGACGTTGATTTTTTCAACTTATTGATTCACATATAAACAAGTTGAATGTGATAATTTTTATAAGCACATAGTGAAAATAACATAGATCACATTTAACGGTTTTATTTTGACATTTATGTTTTTAATTTTCAGTTATTAATGTTTTTAAAAATAGAGGCATAGTGGAGGCAAAAAAATGGAGACTTTTGCACCCTCCTCTTTGAATATATATTTTATCCCAATTAATTATTATTTTATTTCGACTCTTTCATTAAATAAACAATAAGAATTGATAAGCTCTTCTTTGCTTGCTTTTTGATCTAGTGACAATTAAGATTAAACAAGATTCTATCCAAAGGTAGAGAGGCTCGAATTGCTCCGGAGCCCTAAAAATGAATAGGTTCTATAGAGGTCGTTCGGTAAAAAAGGAATTAAATTTTAAATAAAGTTAAAGAGGTGGTGCTCGGTGGAACTGGATTAAAAAGATGTGCTAAGGAGATAAAAAAAATGTGATAAAAAGGCTTAATTAAGAAAAATTGTGCTTTAAGAATCAACGCAAATGGAACTTAGACTTAGAAATTATAACAAAATGAACGAAACTTAATTACTAAGAAAATATTATTCTGTAGAATTAAGAGACTAAGAAGTTTAAAGGACCATTGTCGAACAACACCATAAATCTTAACAATTGTCTGATGATACAACTCATTTTTTCTCAAGCTAAAAAAATTAAGCTTTAAATGAGCTTTAGTGGGATTTGAGATAGTATTAGGTCTAAATATCTATTACGATAAATCTAAAATAGTGGGCCTCAATCTCCTCTCCCGTTTTTCTCCTTTCTCTTTGCTCTCCTCGACTCCCCTTTTAATCCACAAAATTTGTACTCTCTCTCGTAGTGTCGCTATTCCACACAAACCACCAGGTTTTCAGGTTTTTGTCTTTGAATACGGACAATTATTCACATCTTTGATTCAAATTTTTTGAAATTGTAGAGCTAATATCATGAGGGAGAGTTCGATCTATGCTGGAATTAAGCAAAACTTAGATTAAGCCATTTTTAATTTCTGTTACAAATAACAGCTAGTTGTAGGGAATAGTGTCATGTAATTAATAGGCTATGAGTTAGTGGTTAGTGGTTAGTAGTTGCAATTAATAGTACAACGGCTAGTTTTTATTTTTCTTCTATAAATAGAGATACATATAAAGCTGAAAATAAGATTGCAATAATAAGTTGTTTTCTTACATCTCTTCTCTCTTACAAAAATTAACATGGTATCAGAGCCATAGATCTGAAAATTCTGCACAAGTGCCATCAAACTAGCAAAGCTAGTCAATACCAGCAAAAAAAAAAAAGAGTCAAGAGCCAAAGAGCCAAGAACTCAACAAGTGTCAAGAGAAAAAAAGAAAAAAGCCAAAGAGCCAAAAAAGTCATCTCTCTGCACGTACCAGAAAAACAGTAACAATAATCTAATATTTAATCGATTTTAGCATTTGTTCTTATCAGTAAAGAACCAAACAAAAAAAAGGCATACCATAAAAATATTAGCAAGTGCGTGGGATTTAAGAAAATCATTGTCTGGATATAACTGCTATTTGTGTAATTTTTATTTGTTTTCTGGCGACTCAGCGTTCTATCTATTGATTTGTTGAATCTGTTATTGCTTCAAGCACATTTTGTTTTCAAAATATGTTGAATTGTTCTCTGAGCAAAAAATAAAAAATATCGAACAACCATGATACAAAGTTCAATCAACCATATAAACTTAGATCCAAATCACCAAAGTCATCCCAATAGATGCACAAATTGCAAAAAAGAGGGCCACACCCGAGATCGGTGTTGGTTCTTGTATCCTAATCTAGGACCGAAGGGGTGGAAAGTGGCAGAGAAAGAAAGAGGAGACGGAATAGATGAATTGAATCGGATTGGGGGAGATGCATCTACTTTCCATTCAAGTACCACAAACAATTCAATCTCGATGCCACGACACCTTCTCCAACAAATCATCGGAATGCTTGCTAACCAAAGTCAAAATCATAGCTCATGTGGTACTGTATCTCACTCTCAAAAATTTAATTTTTTTGACCAAATAATTATAGATAGTGGTGCAACAGACCACATGTTTGGTAACAAACAACTACTGTCAAACCTCAACCCGACCAATGGTAATAATTATGTCATAGTTGCAAACGGTATGAGGGCAAAAATAAATGGCATAGGAGAAATTAATTTATGCAGTAAACAAATTAAAAATATTTTATATTTGGAAACATTTCCCGTAAACTTAATTTCTGTAAATAAATTAACACAAAAATTAAATTGTAATGCAATATTTTCTTATAAAAACGTTGTATTTCAAGACCGGAAAATCGGCATCAAGATTGGTGAAGGATTTCTTGAAAATGGACACTATCTTTTGAACTCCAAAATAAATTTGTGCTTCCGCAAAAGTCGTTAACTCTAACCTTTGGCATAAGAGACTTGGGCATCATTCCGACAAGATTTTAAATAGTATCTTAGATTTTAAAAATTTGAATTGTACTAATTGTGAAATTTGCAAGTTAGCAAAACAAACAAAGCTTACTTAGCAAAAGTAAAGCTATTTTTTATTTAGTACATTCCGATGTATGGGGACCGGCCCAATTGATTTATATAATGGATTCAAATACTTTGTTTTATTTATTATGATTTTTCAAAAGCAACTTGGTTATATTTACTTAAATCTAAAGATGAAGTGTTTGATTGTTTTTATGAATTTTTATGTCTCATAGAAACACAATTTAATGCAAAATTAAAAATCTTTAGATCAGATAATGAAACCGAATTTATAAATAAAAAAATTTCAAGTCTCTTTAAGGAAAATCAAACAACTTGTATAAATACTCCTGAACAAAATGGAGTATCACAAAGAAAAAATAGACACTTATTAGAGATGACACGATCTTTATTATTTTAAAATAATATTCCTGAAATTTATTGGTCGGATGCCGTATTTTGTGCCATTCATTTAATTAATAGATTACCTAGTGTTATTTTAGAAAACAAAAGTCCATTAGAAATTATTTAACAACAAAAAATTAGTTATGACCACATGAGAGTATTTAGTTGTACAAGTTTCATACATATCAAAAGAAATGACAAACTTGATTTTGTATCGCAAAAAACTATTTTCTTAGGAGACTCATCTTACAAAAATGGCTAGAAGTGCTATGATCCAATTAATAAAAAATTGTATATTTCTAGAAATGTTATATTTTTTTAAAATGAACCGTATTTCAAGGAGAAAGAAATAATTCATCAACAATATTCAAATAATCAAAATGACAATATAGTATTACCTTAATTAGATAATTTGAATTTTACTTTTAGAAATAACCATAAAGTTGAGAATAACATTCAAGAAAATGAGACTATTAATGACACAAATGAAAATGAAATGAAGGAAAATTTAACGGTTAAAAAATTATCCAGAAAATGACAACCATCAACTAGACTTAAATATAATAATGTACATTGAATGGAGGAAAATATACTCTGTCAATATCTTTACCCGCCTTCTAACTTATTTATCTCTGTTTTGTTCTAATGATCATTGAATCCGATCCATTTGACAAATTTTCTTCACCTATTCACTGCTGTTCCCAAATTTTTAGGTCCGGTTTTTAATTTAATCCGTCAAACTGCACATTTTAGCAATTTGATCCTTAATTTAGCCGAGGAACTTATTTAATTTCAATGTTGATTCTCATTAATTAACAGTCCTTTGCTTTGTTAGGCACAATGCTGTTAGTCAATAACAATAATGCATGATTAGTTTTCTTAGTTTGATTAATAATAGCTAGTAATAGGTGAAGAAAGATTTAGAGTTACTGTTGGATATGTAGGTAATGATGGAATCTTTGTTTCTATGAGTTACCATTGCACCTTCTTTGCTTCATTGTATAATTTATATTAATTAATAAATAACAACCAATTAATACACTCTTCTAAACTGTTTATTTCAAATACCAGTCAATCTTGAAAGTAGAGCTGTAAAATCGTGGTTATTCTGGGTCAAACTAGTATTGTATTTAATATTTCAATACTCGTACTTATTTCTTGTTTTTATGTTCATTTTCTTCTCAGAAGCCAAGGCCCTGACCATGACTAGCCGTGAAAATTCACTGAAATCTACAAACAAAAGAGGCCACATGACCCAGCCTAAATTAAAACATCGACCTGTTGGTACCAGACCCAAAAAAAAATCCAACTACCATTGACAGGATAAGTAAATTACCAGATCATCTCTTACATCACATCCTTTCCTTTCTCCCACTAAACAAGCCGGACGGACCAGCATATGGTCTCATAGGTGGAGGCACGTATGGGCCTCAATGCAAATTTGACGTTTTACATGGACAATTTGTGAAATTTGGGCTCGAGAACTTCATCAGATATGTCAATGCCGCACTGCCGTACCGCCCAAAACAAGACTTTCAAAATTTTAAAACATTTTGTTCAGTGATTCTCCAACTAATCTCGCAACAAGTACAAGATGGATCAGTCACGCAGTTACAAATGATGTTCGGATTCTTTCCATTATAATTCGGCTTCAAAATTCTGGCGGAAATGTGATTTTGCCGAGATCTGCTTTAGTTAGTCAGTCATTAGAGGAATTGGGTTTATTTACTTTCCCAAATGTAAAAATAATTACACCAAGTGTTATAAGTTTAAGCCGGCTGAAAATTTTGAGCCTACAACGAATGGAGGTCAATTCGGCTTTTTTGGAGAAGATACTTTCAGGGTGCCCAATGCTTGAAAATTTGAATTTGCATTTTTGCAGAGTATCATTTTAGGAGTATATTCTAAGACATTGAGAAATTTAATATTGGAAAATTGTAGAATACAGACTAAGAGGGAGAACAAGTTTTTCATTTGTTCACCAAGCCTCACACTTTG
>JAJGRW010003530.1:0-32875 GCA_025461045.1 Carex parvula | reverse complement strand
GTGATTCGATCGCTCAAGCATTGAACCAATATTCCCTGTGGATCGACCTCGAATATATACTCGATAAGGATTGTGCGCTTGCAGTCCGAACCGATAGCATTTACGAGTTTATAAATATTAAAAGAAACATTACTCTCTTTTGAGTGATCAGAACACACCAGTATTTATATCTGAAACACAAAGTATTATATCTAAACACATCAAGTATTTATATCTGAACAACCAAGTATTTATATCTGAACCATAATAGACAATTACATCATCTTCACAAATCAAATTGTCACAACATCTCAAAATCCAGCAACACTGAAACACGATTGTGTATATGAAATAGAAACAAAACGATATTCATTATTAATTAACCAGAACAAAAACAAAATCGAAAAGAAACAATATTAATCTAGCTGATCACATTTCAGAATCACCGATTAAACATGTGAGAACCCACACAAAATCGCTTCCAGTTTTGAAATCGCCTCCAAATCCTCCAAATCGACCTAAATCGCCTCCAAATCGCCGAAGCCTTCGAAAAAGAAAAAACAGAGAGAATGAACATTTGAAATTCAAAATGGAAGGTCCGATAACATTGTTAGTTAGATCGGTAGTTGTGGGGACCGCAACCTTACAATTACATCATTTTCGCCTGCCGATCGGTAATTGATGTCTCATTATTATACCTATAAATCCGACCAATTTCTGTACCAAAATCTGTGTTTCAAACTACCAAATCGTGTCTTTACATTGAATATACATTGAATATCTATAGAATGTGTACTGCTGCGTTTTCATTCTTACTTTGCAGAAATGAGCGAAATCAGGGAAAATTGTGAGTTCTGGAACCTTACACGCGGGCGGCGTCAGACCCCACGCGGGTAGCATCAGATCCCACGCGGGTAGCGTCAGTTCCACGCGGGTAGCGTCGGACCCTGAAATTTCAGCACCGAACTTAAAACAGTCATAACTTTTGACTCGTACTCCGTTTTGAGCGTATGACCACTTTTCGGAAATCTTGAGAAGATCTACAATCTGAGCCAAGTGCATGCGGGCTGCTTCAGATTTCACGCGGGTCGCGTCAGACTTTCTGGAAACAGAAGCTGAATTGGAAACAGGGGCTAATTGAAGGAATGTCGCGAATTGGCATTAAAAGGGGCCTCTCTGTCCAACAGAGGGCTCATTTGGATGTGAGGAACAATTCTAGGGTTTGAGGAGGACGGCTGGCCGGGAGACGAAGGAGAGAGGAGCCGGACGAGAGTTTTGCGACGAATCTTCATCGTTCTTCTAGTTTTTCTATGAACTCTTTTATCTCTATTTGTTTTCTTTGTTCTTGACTATGTGTGAGTAGTTCTCTTTGTTTTAGGGTTTCGATGTAGTTCGATATCTTATTTTGTATGCATGTTGTTTGAATTGTGTTGAACAATAGCGTTTAATTGTTTGAGTATTATTCTAATGCTTGTTGAAGTTGATTGAATGATTCATGTTTGTTTACTGTTAGATGTCTATAGCATTTCTTGTACTTTGGCCTTGATGTTTCTTGTTTTCAACCAAACTTGTATCTGAGGTAGGTTTACGAGCCGTGAGGCGAGTCCAAAAAGTAACTGAGAGGTGAACTTTTCCACTTATCGAGAGATAGTGGTTACCTTTAGTAAACCAGACAATTAACTTAGATTTAAAACCCTAAGAAGGTGAAATTGCATTTCCGATACCAGGTTTTAAGCCAACAAACGAGAGTTGAGGTTTAGGAACATTAGGTTCGGTCAATGAATCCTTACACTAAAGAACAACGCAAAAACAGACAACTGCATTTCCTCGAGGTCCACGTGGACCGCGTATGAGAGTACGCGGGTCACGTGTTCTGTGCGGGTCGCGTGTGAAACACGCGGGTCGTGGGTACCGAGAGGCAAGGTTAACAATGAATCGAAAACCCTGGAAACGCTTTTCTCTATTTGATAAAACCAAAATTTACTTTCTGTCAATTTAATTACTTCTGTTATTGATTGAAATTAGGATTTAAACAAACCAAACCAACCTTTTTCCAACTTCTAGTACCTAATTGATTTAAATAGAATTCCAGATTTGATTTAAGAACCGTCCTGTGGATCGATACCTGACTAAACTATACAACGGGATTGTACACTTGCAATCTAGTCGAAAGTTGAATAAGGTTAAAAGCTACAGCTTGCTGTAGTGAAACTTTGTGATACACTTTTGTGCGAACAAGTTATTGGCGCCGTTGCCGGGGACGGCATCATTTATCTTTTCTGGATTTTTGCTTATTTTAATTAATCTAGATTTTAATCTGTATCTTTTCTTTTTTTTTTTCTCCCTTTCAGGAACACGTGACTTTCAAACTCAAGGGCGATTACCATCTGAGGAGCTCAAGACACCATGGATCTGATGTACAACATGACAAACCAACGGTGGTTTGGCCGCGACAGTTCTCGAGCTGGAGGAGGCGGCCGATCCAAAGTTGATCAGATCACAGCTCTATCTGCTAGAGCTGCCGAGCTGGAGGAGGCCATGCAAAAGTACTTTATCAAAATGAGCGTGAAGGCAGTCAGTAACCATCAACCACAGCCACGTGTCATGTGTGGGGACAAGAGGCACTCTTACGAGTATTGCCCACTGGCAGAATGGGATGAGGAACCCGAGCAGGACAACTATCTCAGCAACAACAATTACATTGATCCCGCTGTGAGCGACTTCATGCATGAGCAAGGGAAGATGAACCAGATGCTATTCGAGCAGATGCAATCAATGAATGCTCAACTGACTGCTCAGAACAAGAGGTTGAAGGAACAATTGAGTCACCGGGCCACCTCTAGCCAACCACCACATGCAAAGCACGCGGGCCGCATCAATGACACGTGCCCCGCGTCACCACCTGAAGAAGAGAACCCGAGCCGCTTCGATCTGACTCGACCGGCAGTCATTGCTGAAGAACCTGTGAACGCGAGCCGCGTTACTGACACGCGGGCCGCGTCGAAGGAGGCTGACAACCTGGGGGAACTGACACACGGACCGAATGCATCTTGCATGGACCGTGCACCACAGCCAGAGGAGCTGGAGATGGCACGCGGGGCGCACAAAGCTCACATGGGAACCTCACACGGACCGGACATATCTCACACGGACCGTGCAACAGCCCAGACAGAGCAGCCAACCCCTGAGCTCAAGCCTCTGCCAGCTAACCTCAGGTATGAGTTCTTAGACCCAGATAAATCTTGTCCTGTGATCATAAGTGCAGATCTTAAACCTGATCAGACTGCTACGTTCTTGGAGAAATTAAAAGCTCACAAAGGCGCGATCGGGTGCTCGATCAAGGACTTGAAAGAAATCTTGTAGATTCTTCTGATGCAAGAGTTTGATCGCGTGGCCTGTGTGCCTCAGAAGTGGGTGCTCCCCCCAGTGCCACCCGATCGACCTCCCACCAACGAGTGAGGCGCCCCCGCCTTATCCCTCGCTCACCATCTAGTAAGTTTCCATATTTTCTTCTATTTACTTTTTTCTTGTGTAAATTCAAGCATTGAGGACAATGCTTCATTCAAGCTTGGGGGGGTGGAATAGAAGAAAACTGTATCTGCATTTAGACATGTTTGTTTTTCAAAATATTTGCATTTTTAGGTGATAAATTTGTGTGATTGCTAGAATTAAGGACTTGTTTGAAAACTTTTGTTTGTGATTTGGACTACCTTGAGAATTGGAAATAACCCCATAATTGATCAAAGAACTGCTTAAGATGGGATGTTTTGAGAAATTGAAAAGATGAAAACTTGAATTGTATCGAGAAGCCATTTTGAAACTGAACTGTGTCTTTTAAATAGGGAAATGGAGATTTAAAATAAAGAAAGATTGGGATATCCATTGGTATGAATGAATACCATTGGATGTGTGTATTCATGGTGTATGGAAAAAATAAAAAGTGTTGAAATAAATGAAAAGATGGAGAACATAAGAGTACTGGCAATAAGTCCAATTGGGCGCCTTTGAGCTCGTCTCCCAAATTTAGAAAAAAGAGTACTGGCACAATCCGGCGGGATGCCTTTGAGCTCGAAAACTTTCAAAAACTCTTGCATATATCAACACATGAAATCCGCGACTTTCTAACCTAAGCTTGTCCCAAGCTTGGGGGAGTTAAAAAGGGAAAAATCACCACAAATGAGGGCATAGATTCAGTGAAAGAATGAATATTGATCAATTTGGATAATTAGCTTTGCAAATATTAAAGTATTTCAGAATTTGAAGTTTGATTAGTCAATTCGTGTGGTGAATCAAAATTGATCAAGGAAAATCCAAATTATACCAAAAGGATTCTCAAGGTTCCTGATTAAAGCAACTCATGTAAATTTTCACATTTAGGAACTTAATTTGCATTTAGGTAAGATTAGAGTCCAACCCGGTACCTAAGTATGGATCTTTGCTTGAGGACAAGCAAGATTTAAGCTTGGGGGAATTTGATGTCTCATTATTAGACCTATAAATCCGACCAATTTATGTACCAAAATCTGTGTTTTAAACCACCAAATCGTGTCTTTTACATTGAATATCTATAGAATGTGGTACTGCTGCATTTTCATTCTTACTTTGCAGAAAATGAGCGAAATCAGGAAAAATTGTGAGTTCTGGAACCCTACACGCGGGCGGCGTCAGATCCCAACGCGGGTAGCGTCGGACCCTGAAATTTCAGCACCGAACTTAAACAGTCATAACTTTTGACTCGTAACTCCGTTTTGAGCGTATGACCACTTTTCGGAAAGCTTGCTAGAAGAATCTATGATCTGAGCCAAGTGCATGCGGCCGCTTCAGATTCCACGCGGTCGCGTCAGACTTTTCCGGAAACCAGAAGCTGAATTGGAAACAGGGGCCTAATTGAAGGAATGTCACGCATTAGCATTAAAAGGGGCCTCTCTGTCCAACAGAGGGCTCATTCTGGATGTGAGGAACAATTCTACGGGTTTGAGGAGAGATGGCTGGCCGGGAGACGAAGGAGAGAGGAGCCGACCGAGAGTTTTGCGACGAATCTTCATCGTTCTTCTAGTTTTTCTATGAACTCTTTTATCTCTATTTGTTTCTTTTGTTCTTTGACTATGTGTGAGTAGTTCTCTTTGTTTCTAGGGTTTCGATGTAGTTCGATATCTTGTTTTGTATGCATGTGTTGCAATGTGTGTTGAACAATATTGTTTAATTGTTTGAGTATTAATTCTAATTGCTTTGTTGAAATTGATTGATGATTCATGGTTTGTTTACTGTTAGATGTCTATAGCATCTTTCTTGTACTTTGGCCTTGATGTTTCTTTCAACCAAACTTAGTATCTGAGGTAGGTTTACGAGCCGTGAGGCGAGTCCAAAAAGTAACTGAGAGGTGAACTTTTCCACTTATCGAGAGATAGTGGTTACCTTTAGTAAACCAGACCAATTAACTTAGATTTAAAACCCTAAGAAGGTGAAATTGCATTTCCGATACCAGGTTATTAAGCCAACAAACGAGAGTTGAGGTTTTAGGAACATTAGGTTCGGTCAATGAATCCTTACACTAAAGAACTACGCAAAAAATAGACAACTGTTGCATTTCCTCGAGGTCCACGTGGACCGCGTATGAGAGTACGCGGGTCGCGTGTTCCGTGCGGGACCGGTGTGAAAGCAAGCGGGTCGTGTGGGTACCGAGAGGCAAGGTTAACAATGAATCGAAAACCCTGGAAACGCTTTTCTCTATTTGATAAAACCAAAATTTACTTTCTGTCAATTTAATTACTTCTGTTATTGATTGAAATTAGGATTTAAACAAACCAAACCAACATTTTTCCAACTTCTAGTACCTAATTGATTTAAATAGAATTCCAGATTTGATTTAAGAACCGTCCTGTGGATCGATACCTGACAAAACTATACGACGGGATTGTACACTTGCAATCTAGTCGAAAGTTGAATAAGGTTAAAAGCTACAGCTTGCTGTAGTGAAACTTTGTGATACACTTTTGTGCGAACAGATAACATTGTTAGTTAGATCGGTAGTTGTGGGGACCGCAACCTTACAATTACATCATTTTCGCCTGCCGATCTTTGCAATTAGCTATCACTAATACAACTCACCTGTCTTTAAAAACTCCTGTAGTAGTCACATATGGTAGCCAAATTGAAGGTGCCATGCCACGTATAAGCGGACTAACATTCAAAGTTTCTACCAAGACTTAACATTGTCTCCTTAGCATCAGCTGTAGGTCCTACACTCGAACAAGGTAGAATTTCATCAATTCATCTCAAACCCTCAAATACCTCAAAAGGAAATGTCAAAAGTGGGGATGTAATGTTCATACCTCAATGTAGCGGCAACGAATTGCTGCGGGAACGGTTTCAATATCAGGTAGAGGCAGGATCCAAAAACCCTTGGTTTCTCATCGCCATCAAAATCGAGTATTTCTTGGGGCTCTTGCTTGGGAGGGGCCCGGCAGTGCAGAGTCTGGCTGTAGAGGCCAGTGCCGCCGCCTTCCTCGGCGAACATATCATCGGCGACGACATCAGTGGCGATGATGTCATGCGTCTGGGACCCACACTGTAAGCAGTACAAGAAGCCGACTTCCCCTTCAAAGGCGGTCACCTCGCGACAAATCTCGCAGAAGTGATGTATGGTGCCTTCGTTTGCCATGGTTGGGGAATAAGGTGGAGACGCTGGGGCAGGGAAGGGTTTTAGGTTTTAGACGGGGGAATTCGCGTTCTAGAAGCACATTAATCTGGACCATTCAAATCCTTTCTGCACGAATCTAGAAGCACAGTAATACTTGTGCTTGTTGGTTTGCTTTAAGATTTGTGCAGAACGCTTTAAAATTTGTTCGCGTATGTTTCAATTTTCGTGCACACAAAACTAAAATTAGATCGGACGGTCATCATGCTCGTTGAACCGATGGGCACCGGACCTACTCCGTTGAGGGGGTGTTCACACGGTCGGTTCGGGTCAAACGAACTAAAATAGTCAAATCAAATTTTTTTCAATTTTAAAAAATAGAACCGAACCGAACCGGTTAATCTTATCAACCGATTAAGAACTGAACCGAACAAACCGAATGAAATTTCGATTTATTTTGTTCAAACCGAAGTAAAGCCAACCAAACATTTGTAATTAGCAAATTTTGAACATTTGACAGCAATTGAAAGAGAAATCCAAAAAAAAAATGAACAACTGATTGAACCACTCCAAAAAAAAATCAAAAATTAATCCTAACTTACAAGTTTATTAGTAAATTAAATCCAAACCGATATTAACAAATACCTTCATATTCGCCATGTATAATTGTGTTGTTTATTAGGCAATTGCAACAAGGGTTGTAAGGGTTGTTCCTCATCCATTTTGCGCTCAATATAAATAAAATTACAATAAGAAAACTACAATTAGTTAACAAATAAAAATTTCATTAGCTAATTTACCCTACTACAAAATAAAAAAATTCTACATTTAGTTAAATTACACTAAAAAAGTCTAAATTACACTAAAAAAAACTAATTATCTACGATTTATTTAAAAAAAATTATGAGCAAGATTACTCTATATGCAAACTAAACCATTCTACAATTACTAAATTCAATGTTCTAAATAGCGCACTGTAGCGTTTTCGGACCAAAAAAACTATGACGCTATGGCCATATTGCTCGCCATTTCGTGCTAAGCGCCGCTATATGGCCATAGCGCCGTTTTTTCAGCTGTTCCGCTATGACGCGATAAACGCTATTTAAACCTTTTCTAAAATTACACTACAATACATTAATAAAAACTAAATTATTCTATATGTATTTTAAAAAAAAATTATGAGCAAGATTGCTCTCCATGCAAACTAAATCATTCTACAATTACTAAAATTACACTAAAAAAATCTAAATTACACTACAATACACTAAAAAATTCTATATTTATTTTAAAAAAAATATGAGCAAATTACTCTACATGCAAACTAAACCATTCTACAATTACTAAAATTATACTAAAAAATTCTAAATTACACTACAATGCACTAAAACAAACTAAATATTCTGCATTTATTTTTAAAAAAAATTCCTTGCAAAATTACTCTACCAAAAAACCAAATTATTCTACAATTACTAAAATTACACTAAAAAATCTAAATTACACTACAATAACTAAATCATTATACAATTTATTTATACTACATGATAAAGCTAAATTACTCTACATACAAACTAAACTAAATAATTCTACAAAAAAAATATAAAATTCGGATTTTTTTTTTCAAATTAAAAATTTAACCACATACCTAACGAAAACTTGTAGATCTGAAGTTTTTCTTATTCTCCTCTCGAAATTATACTAAAATATGTGATTAGAATAAGAATAATGAAATTTTGAGAGGGTTAAAATAAAACGGGCTATCTCGGGTTGAAAGAAGAAAGAAGAAGGGAAAAGGAGAAGAAGAAAGGAAGAAGGGAATAGCTATGCTTTACAAAGGTGTTAATTTTACTTCTTGTAGGATTAATGTCAGTATTGCTTTGGACCTTTAGTTAGGGTTTGAATTTCTTTTAGATTTGATAGTTAAAAAAAAAGTCACATCGTGATCATATTAGTCACAACATGTCATACGATCGATCATGTATTTGTGTTGTATCGATATGTAAGTCATGTTTATTCTTCACAAAAATGACATGTCATCACGCGCTTACCGGCTTGATCACGATACGGCTCCCGTGTGGCACACGTGCTGATCACAGTTTTTTACTATCATTCGAGAAAAATAACATCACATGCCGAATCGCCTTGATCACGACACATACAAGATATGAAAGCTGACCAACATGATTACTTTATTTTACAGCTTCTTAGAATTGTTCCACATTTTTGTATATCATATTTTTTTTCAATAAACTAACGCACTTTAAAAATAATAAATATGACTAATGTAACCATATATGATCGGTTACAACACGATAAATATGATTGATCATTCACGTATTATGATTATTTCTCACCATTTTAGTGGCAACCATAATACAATATGTAATCAAAGTCAAAACATATTAATCACTGTATGACACGACACAAATTTACTTATTTTTTATTTAGTTTGGTTTATCTTTTTGGTTGGTTTATTAAATTTCAAAATCAGTTGAACCGAACCGACTAGGATTCCTTTATCTTGTTTGGTTCGGACTTACTCCGTTCTCCAATTCGAACTCATTTTCACACATCCGACACCCCTTTTCTTTTTCTTTTCACCTCCTCCCTTCTTCAAACCGAGTGCCGCCTCTTGCTATTCTCCCCCCTCTTCGGTAAGAATTCTTCAATCGGTGCAGGATCTGTGAGAGCGACTTCGCTCGTTTCAACAAGGTCCATTCTCTACTGGGACACCTCTTCTTCTCGGCTGCCTACTGAGAAGTTGATCTCCCAATTCGTCCTTTGGCGATTCCAACACGGTATTTTCTTTTTTCTTGTGTTTTAAACCAAACTAGCCTAGTTCAATTTATATTCATGGTGTAAGAACTCTTCAAAATGAGGCTTGTTTTTTGTGGATTGGTAATGGTGCGTGTTTTTCCTTGGTTGCGATGGGGAAGTGTAGGGCGCAGAAAGTTGCACAGCGGGATGGAAGGTGTGTGCATATGTGTGAAATGTCTCAGGATTCAATGCTCTCTACTTTCAAGGCATGGGAGAACATCGAATTCGAAACATTCATTTTCTTTCTACAATTCCTTCGGTTCACTCTCGACAGACCTACTGTTCATAATCAGTCTATCGAGAGAGTTTATTGATTGTGGGGACGTTTAACTCCCAGCGGGCGCAAGCCCCCGCTGTTAATTACATCAGATGACCCTTCCAAGTCTTTTACTGAACACCTCGTTCATTCGGGATTTGTGCCTATTTAAGTGAATTGAATAAAGGGGCTAAAAGGGGGCTCATGTATAGATTCTGGTATTGATTTGGTTTTCTACGCATTTGGATACATGTGTGTGATTTTACATTAAAATAATGTTTATCACATTTTTAAAATAGGAACTTGGATATTTGAGAAGTGTATGTACACTATTTATTTATATTTGATTTATGACATATTTGTTTATATTTGTATTAATTATTTACATTCCATTAGGAAATCATTTAATTTTGGAAAAGGGTATTTTGGTCATTTCAGGATTTTTCTGACGCTTGAACATGTTCAATTTTGATTTAGAAACATAGAGAATTTGATTTGGGTTCATTTGGAGGTGGTTTGAGTCGATTGTGACTTGAAATGAAGAAGTTATGGCCCAAAAGGACTTTATTTGTTAATATTTATGTTTTTTCCAGGGTCCTATTTACAAAGCTGGAAAATATTGGACTTGTGATTTGGGTCAGGACAAGGTTTTATGTGAAAATTGGGCCTTTAAGGGCTTGTTGAGAGAGTTTTATGCTGTAAAGGACCAATCTGGAATTTGTAGGGGCCTTGTGTAAATGTAGAAAAATCAGAGGGACTCTTTTGTAAAGGATTTTCGGTTTAATGAATTTATTTGGCATTTTGGCTTCAAGATTGGTGTATTGGGCTTTAAGATACGGGCTGGGCTTCAGGATTTGTGCTGGTTGTGTTTGATTTGGATTTCAGGCTTTGAGATCCGTGTTTCCATTCAAACTCTATATTGGCGCCAGAATTGAAGTTTTATGTTGCTTTAGGATCCCTGCAGATGAAATGTGTTTTAATTGATTTCCACTTGTATTTAACACCTGAAACTTCAATAATTCATATTAAATTGAAATAAAATCAGAAAAAATATGAAATTTATGGTCCATTTTGTGTATTTTGAAATTCTCTATCTGATCATGATATTTTTTCTTTGATTTGATTTTTCAGTCATCCAGTACTGTTCATTTACCAGCAACAGTTTTATTTTGTTTAAATGCTGATTTTCTGTTTTTAAACCTGAACTTTGAAAATTCATATGAAATCGAAATAAAATCATAAAAATATGAAATTTGAGTCAATTTCGTGTGTTTTGAAGTCCTCTGTCTGATGGTGATGTCCATTTTTCATTTTGGTCCCTTATCAGTCCCATATTGTGCCATTTACCAGCAGAGGTCAATTAAGCATCTTTAAGTGCTTTCTTTTACCAATGGTACATGCTTTGTGATTTGGTGTTGGTCCACTGTTCCAGAGGGTAGTAGGGACTGGTTCGAAGTACTTACAACCAAGTTTGTGAATCATTCATCATTAAATGAATTTTCATAGCCTTTGAGCTATATTGGTGTTGACAAACAAAAAAGAAAGGAAGACAAGCTCCAAAAATCATTGTTTCAACTTAAAACATTCGAAATCTGTCAAGAACTTGGTTTTATGCAGGAAAGTCCCTGCTTTTGCCAAAATCATGTTTTTGAAAGCTTTTGCATTATTTTTGAGAGGTGTATCATTGAGATTTCATTGGATAAAAGGTGAAAATGACATAGAACAATATGGATTGTTGTCTATTTACGCCTTAGACCCTCTTTCTCTCACTATTTGCACAATGATTAATTCAACTTCCTTATAGAGTGTAATCTAGTACACCTTGATAACCTTTCATACAAGGAAGCTAAATATCCTTCAATGGTGCAATATAGACCTCATTTAGTAGGAATAAACAAGGGAGCTATCCAGCTCAACCTTTATTTACCCTTCATTACTTTTATGTATATTTTTTTGTCATCCTTTAATCCTCTTAATAAAGCAAATAAGTAGTTTAGGTATGAATGGAGCTATCCAGCTCAACAACATACCCTCTTCAATTTATTTGCTTTAAGAGGAGAATAAAGAGTTTTGAAAGAAAATAAAAGAAAATCGAAAATTAAAAGGGAGAGGGGGCAGAGAAGGAAAAGAAAGAGGAAAAATTCATATTTTGATACTTTTCATTATTATTATTCATGAAAATCATCTAAAAGGCAAGAAAAGTGCAAATAAAGAGATTATAGCATATTTTTATTATATACATATTTTTTTTTATGTTTAAAAGAGAAGAAAATACAAGGAGAAAGGAAATAAAACATTTTTTTGTTTGATCATCAAGCTACATGCTCTTTTTGTTCATCCTAAGATGAACTAGAAATCATGTTACTTTCACATTTTGTCATTTTTGAAAGTTTTGAATAAAAAGAAAATAAAAGAAGAAAATCAAACTCAAGACAGTGAAGAAAAAGGGAAGAAATCCATCAAAAACTCCTTTATTCGATTAACATGAAATATGTACATGTCATTGCTCATCAAGAGCTTACATCATATAGGTATTGATTACCTATTAAATTTGCTTAAGAAAGCTTCAAGCTTTTGAGCTCTAACCTAACTTGTATGAAAATGGAGTTTTCTAACTTGCTTTTATCACAGGGCTTTCTGGAGAAGAAGAAGTATATCCGGGATATTCTGGAGAGTCCATTTTCTGAATTTGGGGTGCCTTATATAAGGCAGCAAGGGTCTAGGGTTTAGGGTTCAGCTGAGTTGTCATTCATCATGCACATCAAGTGTTTGATGCATGGTCTTGATCAATTTCGGCCTCCTTGTGTGCATACATGGCAATGATCACCCAATGAGGTTTTAACATGTCACTTATCTTTGCTGGGAGTGATTTAAAACCCTTAGATCAATCTTGGATATCATGTATTGGGTTGTGGCCCTTGATTGGCCGGCCAAAGAAGGCATGGTTCAATGTGCGTGCTCCTGGGCTCTGGGAGGAATCTTCCTTTATTTGGCTGCATCCTAGCAATGAGAGACCGTGTTTATGAGGTCCCTACAGCTGGTAATAGCTCCAATGGACTTGGTGAGCTATACCCACCGCCGGTTCTGGCTTAACGTGTTACCACTTCAATAAATATACCCTAAGGCATGAGGTATTGACAGGGAGTATCATTAACATATCCCTATCACGTACCCGAGCTCAATTTACCGTTTAGACAGTTGGTTGTGCAGAGATGCCATTACTCGGCCCTGGTGCCTATTGGGTTCATGGTGCACTTAAAATTGAGTCCCTTTATTTCAAATTGGGACTTGCATGACCGTCGTGTAGCTCCATTGTCTCAGGTAAAAGTTCATACAAAGCTCTGACCTTTAAACCCAAATTCAAACTTCATTTTTTTTTGTTGAAATCGGGAAGAAGAAAGGAGAAGAGAGAGCTGACCAAAGGGGCCCACTGTCGGTCTCTCTTATGGGGGAGCCAATCATGTTTTAAGTTTCGTGTTTGTTCCTCTTGGACTCGGATCTTCGGTGAGCCACACTGGGGATGGGCTACGGTGCAGGGGCTTCGAGTCTATTTTGTTTGAAGGGGTCAAACGGCATGGTTTTAAAACCAGCGACATTTGGTCGCTTCTGAGTGATCTCGGCTCACAGTGAACCTTGCAGCTGCTAGCTTGGTCCACTTAGCCAAATTATCGTGCTCCAGGTCCCATCCAGGTTAGGGGTTCAGCGAAAAAAGAGCTAAGTCATTGAATATGGGCCCTATACCTGCTGGGATATGCTTGACAACCCCAACTTGTACCCGATGACTGTTCAGACATGAATTTTATTAAGTATGACCAGGATTTGCACACAGCACACTATCCAGCCATCGTTTCATTCATAGAAAATTAATTCCTTGGTGATTCTGGTCAAGTCACACATCAAAATTCATGATTTTATATGTAGGATGCTATCATGAATTTTAATATGCTGTATCAATTTGCTTTGAGAGACTTGAATGTGCTTTTGGTATTTTAACTGCCCCGGAAATTGTCATTTGTCATGTGACAACTTTTTAGGGTAAAACAAATGCCCCCCACCTGGGTGAGGTGCGAAGACCTTGGGATTGAACAGCTTAGCCAGGTGCCCCCAGTGTTCCTCTTGAACTTTATGGAATTCTTTCTGAGTTGTTTTTCTTGTTTGAATCTCAGATGTTGGAACTCCATATTAGGCATTAAGCTTGGAAGCGGGTCTGATCATCTTCTTCGATCACATCTACTTCGAAAAGGTATGTTATCTTTATCTCATCTCGCTAATACTTGCATGGTTGGGTGAGGGCTGAGTATGCATCCTTCAGAGCTTGCCTGAGTACTTAATCCCTTGTTTTTGTATTAGGGGACCTGGGCAACGACCATACTCTGCAAACATACTCATGGGAAAACCTGTCTAACCGAGGAGGGATTACAGACAGGGAAATTTTATCTCTGATCTAGTACGGGAACCATGCGGGTAACTTGCAAAATTGAGGGTTTGGATAAAATGGCCTTCTGGTTGTAGGCATGATTTCGGGTTTTGATCCAGTTTGTCTCGTGTGCTTCTCTTTGGGGTCTTTGGCTAAACAGTGTTGGTTTTGGCTGTATCTCGGGGTCTTCTAGGGTCATGTTGAATTGGGATTTGGTTTTGGTTGTAGTTTAAAGTCTTTTCGGACCATGGTTGTAGTTTAAGGTCGTTTCGGACCATGGTTGTAGTTTAAAGTCGTTTCGGACCATGTTTGGTTGGGATTTGGTTTTGGCTTGTAGTTTAAAGTCTTTTCGGACTATGGTTGTAGTTTAAGGTCGTTTCGGACCATGCTTTAGTTTAAAGTCTTTTCAGACTATGCTTTCTTCATTGTGTAATTGATCGTGCAGGTGTTCTTTTCACCCGACACGAGCCTATGCCGGCTTTTGTGCTTTTTTCATGGGAATGTGGGAGTTTACACCTTTCTTTGCTTTTGCTTTCAGTTTGGATTCCTTCTTATCCATTGACAAAGTCGTGGATCTCATAATTTTCATTGCCCGATGATCGATGTGTTCTCCTCTTGACTCCTTATCTTCCTTACAGAGTTGGATCAGGTTGTAGCATGCGTGCTTAATCACAGGGCCGGAGGGATTCTTGACTGCCCCCAGGGTGTTCTTCCGGTGGCCACACCTTGCCCGATCATCGTGCCTTATGTGTCTCTTTTTGTGATTTTTTCTTTTTTGGAATCGAACTGTCTAAGTTTTCTCCAATCGGGTTCTAAGCGATCAAATAAACTTATTGGCTCGATTATTTTCCTCATTCTTCTTCTTTCTCTTTTTGGTTGATTTATTCGAATCTTCTCTAATCGGGTTCTAAGCGATTAAATAAATTCGTCTAAATCGGTTTTCTTCCTCATTCTCCCTTTTTCTTTTTCTTTTTGGCGACTGAATTTTACGAATCTTTCTCAATCGGGTTCTAAGTGATCAAGTAGACTCATCCAATTTGGGTTTTTCTCTCAAGCCTTCCAAGCCTTCTCCAATCGGGTTCTAAGCGATCGGATAGCCTTGTTGACTTGGTTTTCTCCATTATTCTCTTTCTTTCTCTTTTTGTCGACGAACTCTTCAAGCCTTCTCCAATCGGGTTCTAAGCGATCGGATAAACCTGCTTAGCTCGGTTTTTCTTCTGAACCTTTCAAGTTTTCTCCAATCGGGTTCTAAGCGGCCAGATATACTTGTCAGAGTCAGGGTTTAATCCTGAATCTTCTGAATCTCTCCCATCGGGTTCTAAGCGACAAGACATCTTCATTGGACTCAAGCTGTCCCGTTAAGGTTGAATGTTCACGCACGCTGTTCCACAAAAGGGCTACACCAGCATGTATGACTGCGTAAGACCGTCCCGATTAAGGGTGACACCGGTCTTACGGAACCCGTTAAGGGTGGATGTTCACGCACGCTGTCCCACGAAAAGGCTACACCAGCATGTATGACTGCGTAAGACCGTCCCAATTAAGGGTGACACAGGTCGTACGGAACCCGTTAAGGTTGGATGTTCAAGCACGCTGTCCCACAAAAAGGCTACACCAGCATGTATGACTGCGTAAGACCGTCCCAAATAAGGATGACACCGGTCATACGGAACCCGTTAAGGTTGGATGTTCACGCATCTCCATGAGATTGATGCGGCATAGTGAAGCAATGCTTCTCTTATGAGTGGAGCTTGGTTTGCTTGTTGTAGGTTTCATTCGAGTGCTCGGAAAGTATTGTCTGGTTTTGGGTTTAGATGTCACCCGTGGGACGTGCATAGGAATTTCTAGTTACCGGTAGGGTTAGTGTTCAAAGGGCGCGCCAAATTGGGCTACAGCCTGAGGGTTCTACTTGTCACCTGCGGGACATTTATTGAAGAGCCTGCCAACTTGTGGGCTTGGGCTTTTACGGAGTCAGGGAATTCGACTATTTGACTCCAGTTCGGGTATCATCGAAAGGTAAATTGTAGGCTTTCTCTTTGTGTGAGACTTCCAGTGTATTTAGAGCCGAAGATTCTTGTTATTAGGCTCTAGCTTGGGGCTTCTGCTTGTCATCTTTCACAGTCTCAATTCACTTCTCGGTAACTGACTAGTACATATGCTGTACATACGTCGCACCAAATGTGAAATTGTTTAAGGACTCGTCCATGGGACTTGTGTGAAATTATTTATTTTTTACTATCATTCGAGAAAAATAACATCACATGCGAATCGACTTGATCACGACACATACAAGATATGAAAGCTGACCAACATGATTATTTTATTTTACAGCTTCTTAGAATTGTTCCACATTTTTGTATATCATATTTTTTTCAATAAACTAACTCAACTTTAAAAATAAATAAATATGACTAATGTAACCATATATGATCGGTTACAACACGATAAATATGATGTGATCACGTATTGTGATTATTTCTCACCATTTTAGTGGCAACATAATACAATATGTAATCAAAGTTTAAACATATTAATCACTGTATGACACGACACAAATTTACTTCATTTTTTGATTTAGTTTGGTTTATCTTTTCTGGTTTGGTTGATTAAATTTCAAAATCAGTTGAACCGAACCGACTGGATTCCTTTATCTTGTTTGGTTCGGACTTACTCCGTTCTCCAATTCGACTCATTTTCACACATCCGACACCCCTTTTCTTTTTCTTTCACCTCCTCCCTTCTTCAAACCAAGTGCCGCCTCTTGCTATTCTCCCCCCTCTTCGGTAAGAAATTCATCCAGCGGTGCAGAAACCGTTGAGCGACTTCGCTCGTTTCAACAAGGTCATTCTATACTGGGAATACCTCTTCTTCTCCGATTCCTACTGAGAAGTTGATCTCCAAATTCGTCCTTTGCCGATTCCACAAGGTATTTTCTTTTTCTTGTGTTTTAAACCAAACTAGCTAGTTCAATTTTATATTCATGTGTTAAAACTTCAAAATGAGGTCTTGTTTTTTAGTGGATTTGGTATGGTGCGTGTTTTTCCTTGGTTGCGATGGGGAAGCTCAGGCAGGAGCTGGAGGGTGGAAACTGTAAAGTGAACTTCTAAAAGCAAAGTTTTTTTCTTGGCGAAATTTGAAAATATCCCTTATGTACTCTATTTGATTCGGATTTGGTGTTGGAATTGTTGCATAAGTCGATCAATTTTGGAGTGGTTCAATGAGTTGTTCATTTTTTTTTGGGTTTCTCTTTCAATTGCTGTCAAATGTTCAAAATTTGCTAATTACAAAGTTTTTGGTTGGCTATACTTCGATTTGAACGAAATAAACTGAAATTTAATTCAGTTTGTTCGGTTCAGTTCTTAATGGTTGATAAGCTTAACCGGTTCGGTTCGGTTCTATTTTTAAAAACGAAAAAAATTTGATTTGACTATTTTAGTTCGGTTTGACCCGAACCGACCGTGTGAACACCCCTCAACGGAGTAGGTCCGATGCCCATCGGTCAACGAGCATGATGACCCTCCGATCTAATTTTAGTTTTGTGCGCACGAAAATTGAAACATACGCGAAAAATTTTAATGCGTTCTGCACAAATATTAAAGCAAACCAACGAGCATGAGTATTACTGTGCTTCTAGATTCGTGCATAAAGGATTTGAATGGTCCAGATTAATGTGCTTCTAGAATGCGAATTCCCCCGTCTAAAACCTAAAACCTAAAACCCTTCCCTGCCCCAGCGTCTCCACCTTATTCCCCAACCATGGCAAACGAAGGCACCATACAGCACTCCTGCGAGATTTGTTGCGACGTGACCGCCTTCGAAGGGGAAGCCGGCTTCTTGTACTGCTTACAGTGTGGGTCCCAGACGCAGGACATCATCGCCACTGATGTCGTCGTCGATGATATGTTTGCCGAGGAAGGCGGCGGCACTGGCCTCTACAGCCAGACCCTCCACCGCCGGGCCCCTCCCAAGCAAGAGCCCCAAGAAATACTTGATTTTGATGGCGATGAGAAACCTAGGGTTTTTGAATCACTGCCTCTACCTGATATTGAAACCGTTGCCGCAGCAATTCGTGGCCGCTACGTTGAGGTATGAACATTACATCCCCATTTTTGAACATTTCCTTTTTGAGGTATTTGAGGGTTTGAGATGAATTGATGAAATTCTACCTTGTTCGAGTGTAGGGCCAACAGCTGATGCTTAGGAGATAATGTCAAGTCTTGGTAGAAACTTTGAACGATAGTCCGCTTATATGTGGCATGGCACCTTCAATTTGGCTACCATATGTGACTACTACAGGAGTTTTTAAAGACGGGTGGATTGCATAGGTGATAGGGTTTGGGGTTTGGGGGTCCGGGGGTCCGGTTTCCAGGTTAGGGGTTCGGGGTTCGGGGTTCGGGGTTCGGGGTTCGGGTTGGGGGTTCGGGGTTCTGGGGTTGCGGGTTTCGGGATTTCGTTGTTTCGGGGGTTTCGGGGTGCGGGGTGCGGTGTGCGGGGTTTTGGGTTTCGGGTTTCGTGATTATATTAGATCATGTGGATCATATTAGATCATGTCGGGGTTTCGGGTTTGAACTTCTTTTAGATTTGATAGTTAAAAACAAAAGTCACATCGTGATCATATTAGTCACAACATGTCATACGATCGATCATGTATTTTGTGTTGTATCGATATGTAAGTCATGTTTATTCTTCACAAAAATGACATGTCATCACGCGCTTACCGGCTTGATCACGATACGGCTCCCGTGTGGCACACGTGCTGATCACAGTTTTTTACTATCATTCGAGAAAAATAACATCACATGCGAATCGACTTGATCACGACACATACAAGATATGAAAGCTGACCAACGTGATTACTTTATTTTACAGCTTCTTAGAATTGTTCCACATTTTTGTATATCATATTTTTTTCAATAAACTAACTCAACTTTAAAAATAAATAAATATGACTAATGTAACCATATATGATCGGTTACAACACGATAAATATGATGTGATCATTCACGTATTGTGATTATTTCTCACCACTTTAGTGGCAACATAATACAATATGTAATCAAAGTCAAAACATATTAATCACTGTATGACACGACACAAATTTACTTCATTTTTTGATTTAGTTTGGTTTATCTTTTCTGGTTTGGTTTATTAAATTTCAAAATCAGTTGAACCGAACCGACTGGATTCCTTTATCCTGTTTGGTTCGGACTTACTCCGTTCTCCAATTCGACTCATTTTCACACATCCGACACCCCTTTTCTTTTTCTTTCACCTCCTCCCTTCTTCAAACCTAGTGCCGCCTCTTGCTATTCTCCCCCCTATTCGGTAAGAAATTCTTCTAGTAGTGCAGAAACCGTTGAGCGACCTCGCTCGTTTCAACAAGGTCATTCTTTAAGGGGAATAGCTCTTCTTCTCCGATTCCTACTGAGAAGTTGATCTCCAAATTCGTCCTTTGCCGATTCCACAAGGTATTTTCTTTTTCTTGTGTTTTAACCCAAACTAGCTAGTTCAATTTTATATTCATGTGTTAAAACTTCAAAATGAGGTCCTGTTTTTTAGTGGATTTGGTATGGTGCGTGTTTTTCCTTGGTTGCGATGGGGAAGCTCAGGCAGGAGCTGGAGGGTGGAAACTGTAAAGTGAACTTCTAAAAGCAAAGTTTTTTTCTTGGCGAAATTTGAAAATATCCCTTATGTACTCTATTTGATTCGGATTTGGTGTTGGAATTGTTGCATAAGTCGATCAATTTTGGAGTGGTTCAATGAGTTGTTCATTTTTTTTTGGGTTTCTCTTTCAATTGCTGTCAAATGTTCAAAATTTGCTAATTACAAAGTTTTTGGTTGGCTATACTTCGATTTGAACGAAATAAACTGAAATTTAATTCGGTTTGTTCGGTTCAGTTCTTAATCGGATGATAAGCTTAACCGGTTCGGTTCGGTTCTATTTTTAAAAACGAAAAAAATTTGATTTGACTATTTTAGTTCGGTTTGACCCGAACCGACCGTGTGAACACCCCCTCAACGGAGTAGGTCCGATGCCCATCGGTCAACGAGCATGATGACCCTCCGATCTAATTTTAGTTTTGTGCGCACGAAAATTGAAACATACGCGAACAAATTTTAAAGCGTTCTGCACAAATATTAAAGCAAACCAACGAGCATGAGTATTACTGTGCTTCTAGATTCGTGCATAAAGGATTTGAATGGTCCAGATTAATGTGCTTCTAGAATGCGAATTCCCCCGTCTAAAACCTAAAACCTAAAACCCTTCCCTGCCCCAGCGTCTCCACCTTATTCCCCAACCATGGCAAAACGAAGGCACCATACAGCACTTCTGCGAGATTTGTCGCGACGTGACCGCCTTCGAAGGGGAAGTCGGCTTCTTGTACTGCTTACAGTGTGGGTCCCAGACGCAGGACATCATCGCCACTGATGTCGTCGTCGATGATATGTTCGCCGAGGAAGGCGGCGGCACTGGCCTCTACAGCCAGACCCTCCACCGCCGGGCCCCTCCCAAGCAAGAGCCCCAAGAAATACTTGATTTTGATGGCGATGAGAAACCTAGGGTTTTTGAATCACTGCCTCTACCTGATATTGAAACCGTTGCCGCAGCAATTCGTGGCCGCTACGTTGAGGTATGAACATTACATCCCCATTTTTGAACATTTCCTTTTTGAGGTATTTGAGGGTTTGAGATGAATTGATGAAATTCTACCTTGTTCGAGTGTAGGGCCAACAGCTGATGCTTAGGAGATAATGTCAAGTCTTGGTAGAAACTTTGAACGATAGTCCGCTTATATGTGGCATGGCACCTTCAATTTGGCTACCATATGTGACTACTACAGGAGTTTTAAAAGACGGGTGGGTTGCATAGGTGATAGGGTTTGGGGTTTGGGGTTTGGGGCTCCGGGGTCCGGGGGTCCAGTTTCCAGGTTCGGGGTTCGGGGTTCTGGGGTTGCGGGTTTCGGGTTTCGGGATTTCGGGGTTTCGGGGTGCGGGGTGCGGTGTGCGGGGTTTTGGGTTTCCGGTTTCGTGATTATATTAGATCATGTGGATCATATTAGATCATGTCGGGGTTTCGGGTTTCGGGTTTGAACTTCTTTTAGATTTGATAGTTAAAAACAAAAGTCACATCGTGATCATATTAGTCACAACATGTCATACGATCGATCATGTATTTTGTGTTGTATCGATATGTAAGTCATGTTTATTCTTCACAAAAATGACATGTCATCACGCGCTTACCGGCTTGATCACGATACGGCTCCCGTGTGGCACACGTGCTGATCACAGTTTTTACTATCATTCGAGAAAAATAACATCACATGCGAATCGACTTGATCACGACAGCATACAAGATATGAAAGCTGACCAACATGATTACTTTATTTTACAGCTTCTTAGAATTGTTCCACATTTTTGTATATCATATTTTTTCAATAAACTAACTCAACTTTAAAAATAAATAAATATGACTAATGTAACCATATATGATCGGTTACAACACGATAAATATGATGTGATCATTCACGTATTGTGATTATTTCTCACCACTTTAGTGGCAACATAATACAATAGTGTAATCAAAGTCAAAACATATTATCACTGTATGACACGACACAAATTTACTTCATTTTTTGATTTAGTTTGGTTTATCTTTTCTGGTTTGGTTTATTAAATTTCAAAATCAGTTGAACCGAACCGACTGGATTCCTTTATCCTGTTTGGTTCGGACTTACTCCGTTCTCCAATTCGACTCATTTTCACACATCCGACACCCCCTTTTCTTTTTCTTTCACCTCCTCCCTTCTTCAAACCTAGTGCCGCCTCTTGCTATTCTCCCCCCTATTCGGTAAGAAATTCTTCTAGTAGTGCAGAACCGTTGAGCGACTTCGCTCGTTTCAACAAGGTCATTCTTTACTGGGAATAGCTCTTCTTCTCCGATTCCTACTGAGAAGTTGATCTCCAAATTCGTCCTTTGCCGATTCCACAAGGTATTTTCTTTTTCTTGTGTTTTAACCCAAACTAGCTAGTTCAATTTTATATTCATGTGTTAAAACTTCAAAATGAGGTCCTGTTTTTTAGTGGATTTGGTATGGTGCGTGTTTTCCTTGGTTGCGATGGGGAAGCTCAGGCAGGAGCTGGAGGGTGGAAACTGTAAAGTGAACTTCTAAAAGCAAAGTTTTTTCTTGGCGAAATTTGAAAATATCCCTTATGTACTCTATTTGATTCGGATTTGGTGTTGGAATTGTTGCATAAGTCGATCAATTTGGAGTGGTTCAATGAGTTGTTCATTTTTTTTTTGGGTTTCTCTTTCAATTGCTGTCAAATGTTCAAAATTTGCTAATTACAAAGTTTTTGGTTGGCTATACTTCGATTTGAACGAAATAAACTGAAATTTAATTCGGTTTGTTCGGTTCAGTTCTTAATCGGTTGATAAGCTTAACCGGTTCGGTTCGGTTCTATTTTTAAAAACGAAAAAAATTTGATTTGACTATTTTAGTTCGGTTTGACCCGAACCGACCGTGTGAACACCCCCTCAACGGAGTAGGTCCGATGCCCATCGGTCAACGAGCATGATGACCCTCCGATCTAATTTTAGTTTTGTGCGCACGAAAATTGAAACATACGCGAACAAATTTTAAAGCGTTCTGCACAAATATTAAAGCAAACCAACGAGCATGAGTATTACTGTGCTTCTAGATTCGTGCATAAAGGATTTGAATGGTCCAGATTAATGTGCTTCTAGAATGCGAATTCCCCCGTCTAAACCTAAAACCTAAAACCCTTCCCTGCCCCAGCGTCTCCACCTTATTCCCCAACCATGGCAAAACGAAGGCACCATACAGCACTTCTGCGAGATTTGTCGCGACGTGACCGCCTTCGAAGGGGAAGTCGGCTTCTTGTACTGCTTACAGTGTGGGTCCCAGACGCAGGACATCATCGCCACAGATGTCGTCGTCGATGATATGTTCGCCGAGGAAGGCGGCGGCACTGGCCTCTACAGCCAGACCCTCCACCGCCGGGCCCCTCCCAAGCAAGAGCCCCAAGAAATACTTGATTTTGATGGCGATGAGAAACCTAGGGTTTTTGAATCACTGCCTCTACCTGATATTGAAACCGTTGCCGCAGCAATTCGTGGCCGCTACGTTGAGGTATGAACATTACATCCCCATTTTTGAACATTTCCTTTTTGAGGTATTTGAGGGTTTGAGATGAATTGATGAAATTCCACCTTGTTCGAGTGTAGGGCCAACAGCTGATGCTTAGGAGATAATGTCAAGTCTTGGTAGAAACTTTGAACGATAGTCCGCTTATATGTGGCATGGCACCTTCAATTTGGCTACCATATGTGACTACTACAGGAGTTTTAATAAGACGGGTGGGTTGCATAGGTGATAGGGGTTTGGGGTTTGGGGTTTGGGCTCCGGGGTCCGGGGGTCCAGTTTCCAGGTTCGGGGTTCGGGGTTCTGGGGTTGCGTGTTTCGGGTTTCGGGATTTCGGGGTTTCGGGGGTTTCGGGGTGCGGGGTGCGGTGTGCGGGGTTTTGGGTTTCGGGTTTCGTGATTATATTAGATCATGTGGATCATATTAGATCATGTCGGGGTTTCGGGTTTCGGGTTTGAACTTCTTTTAGATTTGATAGTTAAAAACAAAAATCACATCGTGATCATATTAGTCACAACATGTCATACGATCGATCATGTATTTTGTGTTGTATCGATATGTAAGTCATGTTATTCTTCACAAAAATGACATGTCATCACGCGCTTACCGGCTTGATCACGATACGGCTCCCGTGTGGCACACGTGCTGATCACAGTTTTTTACTATCATTCGAGAAAATAACATCACATGCGAATCGACTTGATCACGACACATACAAGATATGAAAGCTGACCAACATGATTACTTTATTTTACAGCTTCTTAGAATTGTTCCACATTTTTGTATATCATATTTTTTTCAATAAACTAACTCAACTTTAAAAATAAATAAATATGACTAATGTAACCATATATGATCGGTTACAACACGATAAATATGATGTGATCATTCACGTATTGTGATTATTTCTCACCACTTTAGTGGCAACATAATACAATATGTAATCAAAGTCAAAACATATTAATCACTGTATGACACGACACAAATTTACTTCATTTTTTGATTTAGTTTGGTTTATCTTTTCTGGTTTGGTTTATTAAATTTCAAAATCAGTTGAACCGAACCGACTGGATTCCTTTATCTTGTTTGGTTCGGACTTACTCCGTTCTCCAATTCGACTCATTTTCACACATCCGACACCCCTTTTCTTTTTCTTTCACCTCCTCCCTTCTTCAAACCTAGTGCCGCCTCTTGCTATTCTCCCCCCTATTCGGTAAGAAATTCTTCTAGTAGTGCAGAAACCGTTGAGCGACTTCGCTCGTTTCAACAAGGTCATTCTTTACTGGGAATAGCTCTTCTTCTCCGATTCCTACTGAGAAGTTGATCTCCAAATTCGTCCTTTGCCGATTCCACAAGGTATTTTCTTTTTCTTGTGTTTTAACCCAAACTAGCTAGTTCAATTTTATATTCATGTGTTAAAACTTCAAATGAGGTCCTGTTTTTTAGTGGATTTGGTATGGTGCGTGTTTTTCCTTGGTTGCGATGGGGAAGCTCAGGCAGGAGCTGGAGGGTGGAAACTGTAAAGTGAACTTCTAAAAGCAAAGTTTTTTTCTTGGCGAAATTTGAAAATATCCCTTATGAACTCTATTTGATTCGGATTTGGTGTTGGAATTGTTGCATAAGTCGATCAATTTTGGAGTGGTTCAATGAGTTGTTCATTTTTTTTTTTGGTTTCTCTTTCAATTGCTGTCAAATGGTCAAAATTTGCTAATTACAAAGTTTTGGTTGGCTATACTTCGATTTGAACGAAATAAACTGAAATTTAATTCAGTTTGTTCGGTTCAGTTCTTAATCGGTTGATAAGCTTAACCGGTTCGGTTCGGTTCTATTTTTAAAAACGAAAAAAATTTGATTTGACTATTTTAGTTCGGTTTGACCCGAACCGACCGTGTGAACACCCCCTCAACGGAGTAGGTCCGATGCCCATCGGTCAACGAGCATGATGACCCTCCGATCTAATTTTAGTTTTGTGCGCACGAAAATTGAAACATACGCGAACAAATTTTAAAGCGTTCTGCACAAATATTAAAGCAAACCAACGAGCATGAGTATTACTGTGCTTCTAGATTCGTGCATAAAGGATTTGAATGGTCCAGATTAATGTGCTTCTAGAATGCGAATTCCCCCGTCTAAAACCTAAAACCTAAAACCCTTCCCTGCCCCAGCGTCTCCACCTTATTCCCCAACCATGGCAAACGAAGGCACCATACAGCACTTCTGCGAGATTTGTCGCGACGTGACCGCCTTCGAAGGGGAAGTCGGCTTCTTGTACTGCTTACAGTGTGGGTCCCAGACGCAGGACATCATCGCCACTGATGTCGTCGTCGATGATATGTTCGCCGAGGAAGGCGGCGGCACTGGCCTCTACAGCCAGACCCTCCACCGCCGGGCCCCTCCCAAGCAAGAGCCCCAAGAAATACTTGATTTTGATGGCGATGAGAAACCTAGGGTTTTTGAATCACTGCCTCTACCTGATATTGAAACCGTTGCCGCAGCAATTCGTGGCCGCTACGTTGAGGTATGAACATTACATCCCCATTTTTGAACATTTCCTTTTTGAGGTATTTGAGGGTTTGAGATGAATTGATGAAATTCTACCTTGTTCGAGTGTAGGGCCAACAGCTGATGCTTAGGAGATAATGTCAAGTCTTGGTAGAAACTTTGAACGATAGTCCGCTTATATGTGGCATGGCACCTTCAATTTGGCTACCATATGTGACTACTACAGGAGTTTTAAAAGACGGGTGGGTTGCATAGGTGATAGGGTTTGGGGTTTGGGTTTGGGGCTCCGGGGTCCGGGGGTCCATTTTCCAGGTTCGGTGTTTGGGGTTCTGGGATTGCGGGTTTCGGGATTTCGGGGTTTCGGGGGTTTCGGGGTGCGGCGTGCGGTGTGCGGGGTTTTGGGTTTCGGGTTTTGTGATTATATTAGATCATGTGGATCATATTAGATCATGTCGGGGTTTCGGGTTTCGGGTTTGAACTTCTTTTAGATTTGATAGTTAAAAACAAAAGTCACATCGTGATCATATTAGTCACAACATGTCATACGATCGATCATGTATTTTGTGTTGTATCGATATGTATGTCATGTTTATTCTTCACAAAAATGACATGTCATCACGCACTTACCGGCTTGATCACGATACGGCTCCCGTGTGGCACACGTGCTGATCACAGTTTTTTACTATCATTCGAGAAAAATAACATCTCATGCGAATCGACTTGATCACGACACATACAAGATATGAAAGCTGACCAACATGATTACTTTATTTTACAGCTTCTTAGAATTGTTCCACATTTTTGTATATCATATTTTTTTCAATAAACTAACTCAACTTTAAAAATAAATAAATATGACTAATGTAACCATATATGATCGGTTACAACACGATAAATATGATGTGATCATTCACGTATTGTGATTATTTCTCACCACTTTAGTGGCAACATAATACAATATGTAATCAAAGTCAAAACATATTAATCACTGTATGACACGACACAAATTACTTCATTTTTTGATTTAGTTTGGTTTATCTTTTCTGGTTTGGTTTATTAAATTTCAAAATCAGTTGAACCGAACCGACTGGATTCCTTTATCCTGTTTGGTTCGGACTTACTCCGTTCTCCAATTCGACTCATTTTCACACATCCGACACCCCTTTTCTTTTTCTTTCACCTCCTCCCTTCTTCAAACCTAGTGCCGCCTCTTGCTATTCTCCCCCCTATTCGGTAAGAAATTCTTCTAGTAGTGCAGAAAACCGTTGAGGCGACTTCGCTCGTTTCAACAAGGTCATTCTTTACTGGGAATAGCTCTTCTTCTCCGATTCCTACTGAGAAGTTGATCTCCAAATTCGTCCTTTGCCGATTCCACAAGGTATTTTCTTTTTCTTGTGTTTTAACCCAAACTAGCTAGTTCAATTTTATATTCATGTGTTAAAACTTCAAAATGAGGTCCTGTTTTTTAGTGGATTTGGTATGGTGCGTGTTTTTCCTTGGTTGCGATGGGGAAGCTCAGGCAGGAGCTGGAGGGTGGAAACTGTAAAGTGAACTTCTAAAAGCAAAGTTTTTTTCTTGGCGAAATTTGAAAATATCCCTTATGTACTCTATTTGATTCGGATTTGGTGTTGGAATCGTTGCATAAGTCGATCAATTTTGGAGTGGTTCAATGAGTTGTTCATTTTTTTTTTGGGTTTCTCTTTCAATTGCTGTCAAATGTTCAAAATTTGCTAATTACAAAGTTTTTGGTTGGCTATACTTCGATTTGAACGAAATAAACTGAAATTTAATTCGGTTTGTTCGGTTCAGTTCTTAATCGGTTGATAAGCTTAACCGGTTCGGTTCGGTTCTATTTTTAAAAACGAAAAAATTTGATTTGACTATTTGAGTTCGGTTTGACCCGAACCGACCGTGTGAACACCCCCCTCAACGGAGTAGGTCCGATGCCCATCGGTCAACGAGCATGATGACCCTCCGATCTAATTTTAGTTTTGTGCGCACGAAAATTGAAACATACGCGAACAAATTTTAAAGCGTTCTGCACAAATATTAAAGCAAACCAACGAGCATGAGTATTACTGTGCTTCTAGATTCGTGCATAAAGGATTTGAATGGTCCAGATAATGTGCTTCTAGAATGCGAATTCCCCCGTCTATAACCTAAAACCTAAAACCCTTGCCTGCCCCAGCGTCTCCCCTTATTCCCAACCATGGCAAAACGAATGCCACCATACAGCACTTCTGCGAGATTTGTCGCGACGTGACCGCCTTCGAAGGGGAAGTCGGCTTCTTGTATGCTTACAGTGGTGGTCCCAGCGCAGGACCTCATCGCCACATGATGTCGTCGTCGATGATATGGTTCGCCGAGGAAGGCGGCGGGCACTGGCCTCTACAGCAGACCCCTCCACCGCGGGCCCCTCCAAGCAAGAGCCCCACGAATACTTGATTTTGATGGCGATGAGAAACCTAGGGTTTTTGAATCACTGCCTCTAATGATATTGAAAACGTTTGCGCAGCAATTCGTGGCCGCTACGTTGATGGTCATGAACATTACATCCCCATTTTTGAACATTTCCTTTTGAGGTATTTGAGGGTTTGAGATGAATTGATGAAATTCTACCTTGTTCGAGTGTAGGGCCAACAGCTGATGCTTAGGAGATAATGTCAAGTCTTGGTAGAAACTTTGAACGATGTCCGCTTATATGTGGCATGGCACCTTCAATTTGGCTACCATATGTGACTACTACAGGAGTTTTTAAAGAACGGGTGGGTTGCATAGGTGATAGGGTTTGGGGTTTGGGGTTTGGGGGTCCGGGGTCCGGGGGTTCCAGTTTCCAGGTTCGGGGTTCTTGGGTTTCGGGGGTGCGGGGTGTGCGGTGTGCGGGGTTTTGGGTTTCGGGTTTCGTGATTATATTAGATCATGTGGATCATATTAGATCATGTCGGGCTCTTCAGGTTTCGGGTTTGAACTTCTTTTAGATTTGATAGTTAAAAACAAAAGTCACATCGTGATCATATTAGTCACAACATGTCATACGATCGATCATGTATTTTGTGTTGTATCGATATGTAAGTCATGTTATTCTTCACAAAAATGACATGTCATCACGCGCTTACCGGCTTGATCACGATACGGCTCCCGTGTGGCACAACGTGCTGATCACAGTTTTTTACTATCATTCGAGAAAAATAACATCACATGCGAATCGACTTGATCACGACACATACAAGATATGAAAGCTGACCAACATGATTACTTTATTTACAGCTTCTAGAATTGTTCCACATTTTTGTATATCATATTTTTTTCAATAAACTAACTCAACTTTAAAAATAAATAATATGACTAATGTAACCATATATGATCGGTTACAACACGATAAATATGATGTGATCATTCACGTATTGTGATTATTTCTCACCATTTTAGTGGCAACATAATACAATATGTAATCAAAGTCAAAACATATTAATCACTGTATGACACGACACAAATTACTTCATTTTTTGATTAGTTTGGTTTATCTTTTCTGGTTTGGTTTATTAAATTTCAAAATCAGTTGAACCGAACCGACTGGATTCCTTTATCTTGTCTTGGTTCGGACTTACTCCGTTCTCCAATTCGACTCATTTTCACACATCCGACACCCCTTTTCTTTTTCTTTCACCTCCTCCCTTCTTCAAACCTAGTGCCGCCTCTTGCTATTCTTCCCCCTATTCGGTAAGAAATTCTTCTAGTAGTGAAGAAACCGTTGAGCGACTTCGCTCGTTTCAACAAGGTCATTCTTTACTGGGAATAGCTCTTCTTATCCGATTCCTACTGAGAAGTTGATCTCCAAATTCGTCCTTTGCCGATTCCATGGCAAACGAAGGCACCATACAGCACTTCTGCGAGATTTGTCGCGACGTGACCGCCTTCGAAGGGAAAGTCGGCTTCTTGTACTGCTTACAGTGTGGGTCCCAGACGCAGGACATCATCGCCACTGATGTCGTCGTCGATGATATGTTCGCCGAGGAAGGCGGCGGCATTGGCCTCTACAGCCAGACCCTCCACCGCCGGGCCCCTCCCAAGCAAGAGCCCCAAGAAATACTTGATTTTGATGGCGATGAGAAACCTAGGGTTTTTGAATCACTGCCTCTACCTGATATGAAACCGTTTGCCGAAGCAATTCGTGGCCGCTACGTTGAGGTATGAACATTACATCCCCATTTTTGAACATTTCCTTTTTGAGGTATTGAGGGTTTGAGATGAATTGATGAAATCTACCTGTTCGAGTGTAGGGCCAACAGCTGATGCTTAGGAGATAATGTCAAGTCTTGGTAGAAACTTTGAACGATAGTCCGCTTATATGTGGCATGGCACCTTCAATTTGGCTACCATATGTGACTACTACAGGAGTTTTAAAAGACGGGTGGGTTGCATAGGTGATAGGGTTTGGGGGTCCGGGGTCCGGGGGTCCAGTTTCCAGGTTCGGGGTTCGGGGTTCTGGGGTTGCGGGTTTCGGGATTTCGGGGTTTCGGGGGTTTCGGGGTGCGGGGTGCGTGTCTTTGTGCGGGGTTTTGGGTTTCGGGTTTCGTGATTATATTAGATCATGTGGATCATATTAGATCATGTCGGGGTTTCGGGTTTGAACTTCTTTTAGATTTGATAGTTAAAAACAAAAGTCACATCGTGATCATATTAGTCACAACATGTCATACGATCGATCATGTATTTTGTGTTGTATCGATATGTAAGTCATGTTTATTCTTCACAAAATGACATGTCATCACGCGCTTACCGGCTTGATCACGATACGGCTCCCGTGTGGCACACGTGCTGATCACAGTTTTTTACTATCATTCGAGAAAAATAACATCACATGCGAATCGACTTGATCACGACACATACAAGATATGAAAGCTGACCAACATGATTACTATATTTTACAGCTTCTTAGAATTGTTCCACATTTTTGTATATCATATTTTTTTCAATAAACTAACTCAACTTAAAAAATAAATAAATATGACTAATGTAACCATATATGATCGGTTACAACACGATAAATATGATGTGATCATTCACGTATTGTGATTATTTCTCACCATTTTAGTAGCAACATAATACAATATGTAATCAAAGTCAAAACATATTAATCACTGTATGACACGACACAAATTTACTTCATTTTTTGATTTAGTTTGGTTTATCTTTTTTGGTTTGGTTTATTAAATTTCAAAATCAGTTGAACCGAACCGACTGGATTCCTTTATCTTGTTTGGTTCGGACTTACTCCGTTCTCCAATTCAACTCATTTTCACACATCCGACACCCCTTTTCTTTTTATTTCACCTCCTCCCTTCTTCAAACCTAGTGCCGCCTCTTGCTATTCTCCCCCCTATTCGGTAAGAAATTCTTCTAGTAGTGCAGAAACCGTTGAGCGACTTCGCTCGTTTCAACAAAGTCATTCTTTACTGGGAATAACTCTTCTTCTCCGATTCCTACTGAGAAGTTGATCTCCAAATTCGTCATTTGCCGATTCCACAAGGTATTTTCTTTTTCTTGTGTTTTAACCCAAACTAGCTAGTTCAATTTTATTTCATGTGTTAAAACTTCAAAATGACGTCTTGTTATTTAGTGGATTTGGTATGGTGCGTGTTTTTCCTTGGTTGCGATGGGGAAGCTCAGGCAGGAGCTGGAGGGTGGAAACTGTAAAGTGAACTTCTAAAAGCAAAGTTTTTTCTTGGCGAAATTTGAAATATCCCTATGTACTCTATTTGATTCGGATTGGTGTTGGAATTGTTGCATAAGTCGATCAATTTTGGAGTGGTTCAATGAGTTGTTCATTTTTTTTGGGTTTCTCTTTCAATTGCTGTCAAATGTTCAAAATTTGCTAATTACAAAGTTTTTGGTTGGCTATACTTCGATTTGAACGAAATAAACTGAAATTTAATTCAGTTTGTTCGGTTCAGTTCTTAATGGTTGATAAGCTTAACCGGTTCGGTTCGGTTCTATTTTTAAAAACGAAAAAAATTTGATTTGACTATTTTAGTTCGGTTTGACCCGAACCGACCGTGTGAACACCCCCTCAACGGAGTAGGTCCGATGCCCATCGGTCAACGAGCATGATGACCCTCCGATCTAATTTTAGTTTTGTGCGCACGAAAATTGAAACATACTCGAACAAATTTTACAGCGTTCTGCACAAATATTAAAGCAAACCAACGAGCATGAGTATTACTGCGCTTCTAGATTCGTGCATAAAGGATTTGAATGGTCCAGATTAATGTGCTTCTAGAATGCGAATTCCCCCGTCTAAAACCTAAAACCTAAAACCCTTCCCTGCCCCAGCGTCTCCACCTTATTCCCCAACCATGGCAAACGATGGCACCATACAGCACTTCTGCGAGATTTGTCGCTACATGACCGCCTTCGAAGGGGAAGTCGGCTTCTTGTACTGCTTACAGTGTGGGTCCCAGACGCAGGACATCATCGCCACTGATGTCGTCGTCGATGATATGTTCGCCGAGGAAGGCGGCGGCACTGGCCTCTACAGCCACCCTCCACCGCCGGGCCCCTCCCAAGCAAGAGCCCCAAGAAATACTTGATTTTGATGGCGATGAGAAACCTAGGGTTTTTGACTCACTGCCTCTACCTGATATTGAAACCGTTGGCGCAGCAATTCGTGGCCGCTACGTTGAGGTATGAACATTACATCCCCATTTTTGAACATTTCCTTTTTGAGGTATTTGAGGGTTTGAGATGAATTGATGAAATTCTACCTTGTTCGAGTGTAGGGCCAACAGCTGATGCTTAGGAGATAATGTCAAGTCTTGGTAGAAACTTTGAACGATAGTCCGCTTCTATGTGGCATGGCACCTTCAATTTGGCTACCATATGGACTACTACAGGAGTTTTAAAGACGTGTGGGTTGCATAGGTGATAGGGTTTGGGGTTTGGGTTTGGGGGTCCGGGGTCCGGGGGTCCAGTTTCCAGGTTCGGGGTTCGGGGTTCAGGGTTTGGGTTTCGGGGTTCGGGGTGCGGTGTGCGGGGTTTTGGGTTTCGGTTTCGTGATTATATTAGATCATGTGGATCATATTAGATCATGTCGGGGTTTCGGGTTA